>VKOC01000008.1:29754530-29764800 GCA_009364415.1 Spea multiplicata
TTTTATAATTGATAATAATCGATTCAACTAATCGATAATGAAACGATTCAACTAATCGATAATGAAATCGTTGGCAACGAATTTCATTATCGATTATTATCGATTTTATCGATTAGTTGTTGCAGCACTAGTGAATATCACACTAATAAAAATTAAAAAAAAATAAAATTAAAAGCGACAAGTTAATTTATGTCTTGCGCACTCCAGGTTTGTCCTAGAAACACATGCAGCCCCTCATTTGATGCGCTAAGGGGTGTAGTTTCTGAAAAGATATACTTTTTGTACCATAATTTAACTTCCCAGCTGTCTAGAGCTGTCTAAATGCAGCCATCACCCCTAAATGTTTTAAGACAATTTTTTAACAAGATTCTCCAATCTGCCATATCGGAAGTTAAGGTGGTCTAGACATCTGGGGAGTTAAATTAGGGTACATAAAGTACACATTTCAAGAAACTACACCCCTTGGAGCTTCAAATGAGGGGCTACATGTATTTCTAGGACAAAAGTTGAGTTCACAAATAATGATGGAATGTGTCGCTTTGGCTAGAAAATATGTTTTTTCTAACCATAGCGACATGTTCATTTGTGTCTTGCGCACTCCAGGTTTGTACTAGAAACACATGCAGCCCCTCATTTGATGCGCCAAGGGGTGTAGTTTTTGAAAATATGTACTTTTTGTGCCATAATTTAACTTCTTACGTGAGCAGTAATGCCACGTCAAGGCTTCAACCCTAATTACTGACCATTCACACGCTTTTCATATCTCCATTCACTCGCAGAAGCACACACCATACTTTCCATACATTCACTCGCAGAAGCACACACACCATTCTTTCCCCTTACAATCCCAAAGAGATGATCGTAAAGGGAGAAAAAAAATCACTTTTACAGCAAAAATAAGTTTTGCAGTAAAAATGCAAGGGGCTCCAGGGATGACATGGTTAACTTACGTACTACAGGCTAAACGGCTGATTTTAATAATATTTGCAGTTCATCAGGATTTCAAAAATTGCCTTCCTCTACCATTGGCTAAATTTAACCCCATGATCAAAGGGATCATGGGGTTAAAATTTAGTATCGGCCATTTTTAAAAAGGGAATGTGTGACTTTTTATAGCTATATGATCACTGTGGTAACATTGGCTACCAATTTTTTTTTAAAGTTAAACCAGTTTATGTTTAGATAATTTAATTAGGCAATTTTGATCTTTATTTATCTGCCTTTAGAGACCCCCAAATCATTTTTTTTTACTTTTTTTGTACATTTTTATTTTTTTTACTTAATATTTTTTATTCTTTTTTTACAAGCAGTATACCGTTGGAAAGGTGAGGCGATTACCTTTCCAACGGTATATGTTGGGGGTCTGTAGCTGCTTAGATGCCTGAGATACAGGCATCTAAGCAGCATGCCCCCATACCGTGAAAACTGACAATTGTCAGTTTTCAATAAAGTTGCGCGGTGACGTCATCGCGTCATTATCCGCGACGTCACCGGCCGGATCGGGTGGTCCTAGTGATGCCCTTCAATATGAGGGGCAGATCGCCGGGGTAGGTGGTGATGGGGGTCCACAGACCTCCATCAAGGTAGGAGAGTGCTAGTGACAGCATGGTGCCGTCGTTAGCACCTGACTGGGACTGCTAGCGACGGCACCATGCCGTCGTTGGCAGTCAAGGGGTTAAAAACTATGGTGCCAGGTGGGTTACATGAGAAATTAACATTTTCCTCGTTCTTATAATACTAAATATTTGTTCAACGAACACCATGGGGTTAAATCTCTTTTGTCAGATATAAGAGCCCAAAAATTCATTGACACACAATTGGTATATATATCGGATCCCTAGAATTATATTAGTATATAACAATTTAATATGCTTCAAGTAGATAAGCATTGTGTTATGTGGTGCATTATTTTATGAATAGTGATTAGTAGGTGTTCAACATGAACAGGACAATTACATTAGGCACAATTTTCATTTTTTTTTTACCCATAGGGGTTTTATTGGATCATGATTATATATTTGTATAAGGTAACATTAAGGTTTTTTTTATATTTATTTATATATTGTTTTATTTATTCATTTACATTGATTTATTTAATTTCTATTAATTTCTCCTATCATGGATTTTAGATATTTATTTAATTACACATTTATAATATAGTAAGGTATACACATTGGTCACTTACTTTTTAACATAATTCCCATATACTTTTTCAACACTTTTTAAATTCTTTCTAAAGCACTATACACATTTGCCTTTATATTTATTAATTCTAACCGAGGAATCACAGTTGACTCGAAATATACGAGTACAGCATCATGTCCTGATGAAAGTCTACAATAAATAGACTGAAACATTGACCTGAAAATCGAAGTTGTTCGTGTGGTTATTTGGAAAGTCCTTGGAGTGCCGGTAACTATTGTTGGACGTTATATAATGTATATATATATATTTATTTTACATGTGTATCTAAGCCGTTTGAAATAAAATGCATGCTTTCTGTTGCTCGTAGAGATCTGTCGATGGGCCAGCAGCTGTCCTGTTGTCTGTCCTTGGGTCGATATGAATGAGACGACCATTAGTAAGGAATTAGGTGTTTTCTCGAGCCGGCCATGAATGGCCTTTTGTGAACAGTTGGAATTCTCGCAGGAGAAAGAATAAAGCTGAGGCTGTTGACCTTCTCTCTGCCAAAGGAAACCCGCACAAGCAGGGGTATGTGAACTGGGTGCAGATGGTAGCCCTAACCCGTAGGGTTTAATGTATTGAATTACCATGGCAACAGCACAGTAACACTGGCATTCTAAGATACACGCCATAAGCATGTGCGAGGCAACCAAACTTTGCAAACTTGTATTAGAAATGCTAGCGGCCAGATGTGACTCTCATATCCCGAGCGAGGGGTCATTAATTCTCATTATGGGAATCTGCTGGGGTGGGGTAGACTAGAGCATGGAGATGTGTCGGAGATGTGTCGCTTAACGGACATGACTGCTTCTGCTTTAAACGTTGACCGCTTCTCATGTAGTTGGCTTTTTTTTCCTCGTTTGTAGTCCTTGATTTAATACCCCAAGGGTGGCAGTACTTTGTAAGGTGCTGCGCAATATCACCATTGGTAAGGAGAGAGAATTGGGTGCCAATAATTTATCCACATGGGTATATTTGTGCAACTTGGCACCCGATTAGCCCCTTTCATGAGTTGCGTGCCAAGAAACATGGCTGCTGACTACCAGAGATAGCTCATTTGTGCGTCTTTTAAGGCTTTAATGTAAGAGTGAATCGCTTTTCTCCTATACAATCTCTAATCAGATTCCTTGTTTGGCTGTCCACATGTGGCACTTTTTCCTCCCTCCAACTCAACCCCCTTCTCTAGCACACCGGCCAAACTCATAAAAACATAGCATGCTGCACACAGCTGTCGGCACCAGGGAGCCGCTGGCCTTAAAGTGCCGGCTGCTGCTGCTTCCTATCCTCTTTATTGGAAAAGGTAATTTTTTTTTTTTGGTGGTTTCCCCATAAAAAGCTCAGTTTCGGCAGCGCTCTCTCTAGCCTATTTTGAAAATGGCCGTATGGCGCCATGTACCCTGTTTTTTCTCATATTATCTTTCATATTCTTGCTCTGTGATTTTAAATATCTGTGCCGAAAATCTCTTAGCACTCATGGTCTTTATTTTTTTATTTATCAAAGTGCTACCCGACGGAGAAAAAGCAGACGAACTGCTGAATTTATCCTAAAAAACATCTGAAGCACCACAATTTAACTGAGGCGGTGGCCACTTTAGTTTTGTGTGACTTTGTAGGCGTTTGGTCACGCCTGGGATAATGTAGGATTGAAACAAGCTATTTTAGTAGTTTTTAATATTAATGTTTTCTTCCAAATTATGTAATACTTTATATTTTTTGACATGGAACATGTGATGCAGGGGCAGGCTGGTGACGAGGGCAGGGGGCAAGATTTTGTGCCATTGCCTGAATTCCATATGCAGCATACTGGACATGTTCCCCTGGTTACAATGGGCAGTCCCTCTTTTGGACCCAAATCCCTTTGCCCTTTTCCAGATGTCTCTTTTGTAGGATCTCAGAATGTCCGAGTTTGAGTGTCACACGATACACGATGTGTATGCACTGCAAATGGCGTTTATAAATTAACCATGTAAATATACGTTGTTTCTAAACTTACATGAACAAATTGATATTTAATTAAATTTAAGTCACATGGATTTCATGCTGCTAACTAAAATGCCAGAGTTGCAAAGGGTTAAACTCTGGCGGGCTTCTCTGGCCATCCCTGTTCCAGGGTTCTGGAGAAGTCCCACTGCTGTCCACTAGTGTGGTCAAATGTCATAGGGGAAAAAAGTAAACATTTGGTTTCCAGCCGAAATGTGTTTGTGTGGGACTAAGCAGCCTGAGTGTTTTGTTTAATTGTGATGTCACACAATGCCACCTTACATGCTGATCCTGCCTAAGATGCACTGGAATTGTGATGTCACACAATGCCACATTATGTTGATCCTGCCTAAGATGCACTGGAATTGGGATGTCACACAATGCCACATTACATGCTGATCCTGCCTAAGATGCACTGGAATTGTGATGTCACACAATGCCACATTACATACTGGGCACATATAGTGTAACCAACGGACCTTAGCTGAACAATTGCATGTCTAATTTTCTATTATATACATATATACCTTTTGTTTGAAAATTATTTATTTGCTCAAAGGGCAGGTCAGGAGACACCAACACGGACTCTTACAAATCCTTGCCCTATTGCTGTGTGTCACAAATAGCCGTTATACGTCTGCTGAGCAAATGTCAGAGTTTAGTAATTTTGCATGTTTTTTAATCCAAATGCCCCCATGCCATCCCTTACAGTAGATGCCCCTTCTGAGGGACATTATCTGCCTGGCATGTCTTCGTAGGAGCTCGGCAGAGCAAACACTACTTCTCTCCACCGATTCCCTGTCTTATTTCACTGCTTCTAATTACGTGTTTATTCTTTCTGCCCCCATAATTATTAATTTATTCTGCAAGATGTTCTGAGACTACGTCCCTGCTTCTCTCTGCTCCCACTTTGTGTTTGTTCTTCCGAGCACCCACTGGCTTTCTGTCCAACTTTCGTGCCACCCATAGTCTGTCCTTCTGTTCATCCTTTCTACCGATCTGATCGCCTGTGGGCTGTGTTGTGCGTTGGTGTATTTATGGTGACCCGACCCTAGGCCTGACCCAGGGTAGTTCCTCCAACCCGCTCTTAAAACTACCATGCCAGGTGGGTTCTATGCCAGTCTTTGTGCATGAGCCAGGATAATCCTGCATCCATGCTGTACAGCGTGGCCCCAGGTCTAACTTCAATTATTCCACCCCCTGAGCCCAATCTACTAGGAATGCCCTGCTTACCCTTTCCTACCATGCTGATTTGACTACTCCTGGGCTCTTGATTCCCCTCCGTTAAAGCAATGTTGCCTTCCTTAAAAAATGTCTTTTTGACCATTCTCAGGTGATACTTTGGGTGACTTTCCCTGTTCAAAGACCACACTGAGCTGATGCTTTAGGGCAATGCTAATGAAGTCCAGTCCTCCATAGACTTTCATTAGTCAGTGTTTGCCTTGGTGATTAACACAAAGTCATTCTTTTGTTTACCGTAATGCAGTATGATAAGGAGTTATAATAATGCCTAGTATACTGGGTTGAAATAACTGGAAAGGGTGCATTAGCTAAAAACTACAATCACTTCATACAATTTTTTTTACCAAGAAAATAGTCCTGTAATAATACTATTGGCTATTTTCTTTTTTTTTTTTACTTACGCTGAAATACTGATTAAAACAATCTGCTAAAATCATCTTTCTGATAGGGAAAGTGTATATCTTTATTGATGTAAGCCACTGATCTGCTGAGGTTATAGCGAGCGGAGGGCAAAAAAAACCATCTACTTACAAATCTGAAAGTTCCAACCAAATTGTTATTACAAGCAAAGTAGCATTTTAAAAATGTCACTTCTGCTATGAATACCATGTTTCTCATAAGCAATTTTGTTGATTCTCCCGAATGGCTGCTTTGCTGCATTTCAATTTAAAAAAAAAACCTAACAGGTTTTCGGCCCCCATGTAAATGCCTAAAGAGGGATATTTTTCTAAAGATCGGTTCTTAAAGATTTAGTGAATTTCTCTGATCTATTTATCGAATGGAGTGCCGTTAATATACTGAACTTTATTTACACGGCTAATTTATTAGGCTCATTCCCTGCTGTTTAAACAAACATCAATTAGTTTTATTGCCAGGGCAAGTTCTAACACCAAATACTCCTAGAATGCATATATGGTGTTCTGCTGGCACGTATATAGCGCTGGCACGTATTCACAAATGTGTCAATTCATCTAGCTGTATGATCCCTAAATGATACAGATTTAAAACCTTAAAATACTAAGGAATCGGCAATGTTAACCCTATATGTTTATCTTTTGGAAAATATGTATCATTTTTTGCTTTTCTTGAACATGGCTTAGAACACCATTTATGAAAAATAGCTGTTTCATAAAATTACCTATTTAAATGTCTTCTCAGTGTCCATGGCTCCTAGTACACAGACTAAAAACAAGGAGGGAAGAAATAATGGGGAGAAAAAATCATATACCTATAGAGACAAGGTTAAGATGACTCTTCAGACACATTATACAGGTTTTTTAATAGGTATAAATTGCATAGTGTGGCCAAGGAGAACTGTTAGATGATCTGTTATGGGAGCCAATGTCCACAGAGAAACATCATTTTGGTATCAAGCATCCAGCCCCACCTTGTCTGCCCTCTGTGAAGTAACAATTTCTTGCATGACATCACTTCGATCCTTTCTGCTGAACCATTAAATATAAGGGCAAGATGTCCACTGTCCATCTGCCAACATTTTAATTGAAAATGAGAGTATCGCGTACATAAATGTTTTCGTTGTTACTTAGATCAGAGAACTTGTGACGAGATCATGCCACATACCCCAGGGTTTAGTGTCCTGCCTGCTTTGGGTCCTTTATTGCGACATCCTACAGTGTGGCGTTTTCACGTTGTAGCTGTAATTTGTTTAGTAATTAACCGTTAATTAGCAGTGCTGCTCCCAACATGCCCTTTAATGCAATGAAATGTATATACGGTGTTCTGGTAGTAGTGATGGCACATATATAGCGATGGTACATATTCATAAATGTGTTAATTTATCTAGCTGTTTGAACCCTAAAGGATAGATATAAAAACGTTAAATACGTGCAAATAGGCAATGTTAACCCTATATGTTTCTTTTGGGAAATATCTATCATTTGTGGCTATTCTTGTACATGGTTAATAACACCTAATTTATGCAAGATAGCTTTTGTTATCTTTTTAAATGTCCTGGGGGGGATGTTGCCTTTCTATCACCTCTAAGCCCCAATGACTTCTTTCCAGTCATGTCTAATACATTATATATATATATATATAATAGATATGGAATATATTGATGAAATTTAACCCTTTACACCAAGAGATTGATTTAAGTGTAATATATTGAAGTCATTGTCCCCTTTAAATGTGATCACTTAAGAGCAAATGCAAGGAAAGTGACCATTGGCTTAAAATAGTCTTGCATTGTATCTTACAATGGTGGCCACTTAAAGGGCAGTCACAATGTGTCTTTATCTGGGTGGACATTAGGACCCTGGGGTGGATCAAGTCTCCCTGCAGGACTGAGCTAAAACAAACAGCTGAGTGAGATGGAGAGGAGGGGGAGAGAGGGGAAGGGAGGGAGATATTAGGCTAGAGAGGGGGTAGAAAAGAGCCAAGTGAAAGCAGGAGGAGGAGGAGAGAGAAGATAAACAGGGAGCAGATAGGTGATGTGAAGGAGCTGCTGGCTGCCCTCCTCCCCATTCATTGCAAGCCCTCCATCCAGCCTGCAGCATGAGGAGGATCAGGGCTAATGCCATAGCCATCCTGACGGTAGCCTGGATCCTGGGCACCTTCTATTACCTATGGCAGGACAGCAAGCCCCGGCCAGCAGCGGCCAGCAGGTTTCCGGGCAGGAGTCGCCCAGCCGGGAGGCAAGACGTGCAGAGAGAGGACCGGAGCAGCACCGATGCTGTAAGTAGGAGCAGCTGATGGGGGATCCGGTCCCATGTTACAGCATCCCCTCACCAGCTATACGTTGTATCCCCTCACCAGCTATACGTTGTATCCCCTCACCGGCTATACGTTGTATCCCCTCACCGGCTATACGTTGTATTTCCTCACCAACATATATGATTCCATATCATCTCCTTCATATACTACAGAGAAGTAATGGAACCCAAGCACCGGATATGGAATGGTTATCTCGCGGGGGGGGCAAACCCCCATATCATGCAGGGGGGGGGCAAACCCCCATATCACACGCTTCTATGGTCCCCTCTATTAAAGCATTGTATTTAATGACCCTTGTTTCTGGGGTATAAATATCCCTGTTTCAGCAAAGCTGGGTAAACTGAAGGTCTAAGAGCAAACCCTACTAATATCTTTGTATGGGGTCAATGTTTTTACCCTTTTAAAACAAAAGGGGGCAGATACATGTAATGGCCTGCCAGCAGAAATGGTAAAGGCTAATACAGTAAGGGGATCTAAGCATGCATGGGGTAGGTGTGAAGCTATCCTCAATCTGATATGGGACAAAGGACTGATTATGGTCATTAAATCAGGAAAAATGGGCAGACTAGACGGGCCGAATGGGCACTCTGCTTATATCACGGACTCAATTGAGTCTCTTTTCTGTTATGTCTAATAATTTCCTTGTTCATACTGAAGAGGCAATCTAGGACTGTCTAAATATCTCGGCAAATGCAGGCATCCAAGAGTAGCCTTTAAACATATTTGCATTTACTTAAGTTATTAAAATATTAGCTCACATTTTGTAGCACTTTGATCTAAACATGGGGTGGAAAAAGTAGTGTGGTGGTCCTGGCTAAAATGTTTCAGTGATTTGTGGGCCAACAATTCTCAGGCGTTGCATCATACCCCAGCTGTAGTCATTAAAACAAAATGTAAAAAAACAAACTTTCTTAATCTTTTTTTAAATGTTTGACGTGACTTCATCTTGAGTGTCGAGCCGCTTTCCAATGACCCCATCATCTTCCTGTGGCCCTTCAACCCTCTTTGAGGTTTCCAGTCCTGCTCTGTGGCTGCTGCTGGATTTAATGTGCCACACACACCTATCCCAAGCATGTTTAATTCCCCTCACTGTATTACCCTCTACTCCTTTTGGGAGGCTATTCCACTTAACTACTACCCTCTCAGTAAAATTTTAGGTTATGGTCTCTTGTTCGATCACATCCCCCATCTCCCCTTTCCTCCAAGGGTTAATGGATGTTAATTGCCCCTACACATGCGGAGTATTTCACTCTTCTGGCTGTGTGGTATTTGTAGTGTTCCTGCTATACCCCATGACCCCCGACCCCTTCGCTTTTAGTCCCAACTGTCCCGTGCTTAGTTTCTGAAGCTCACAATTGTCAGAAAGCCGCTCCTGAGGCAACACAACTATTGTACAGCGCTGGAGCTTATGTTGGCGCTATAAAACCAACATATGCACTTTATCGACTTATTCCAATAACAAGCTTGGACTTGGCGACCGGCGGTGTTTGGTGAAAGTCTTGTGTTTTGGGCGCTGTCTTAATGTGGTCCCAGCCAACTCGGAGCTCTGGATTCAAGTTCCAGTTACGGCGGCTGCCGCGGGGTTCCTCGTGGTCCTTCCGTGGCCGGTAACCCGGCCTCACGTGATGTTTGATAACCTCTTGTGCAGGGATGTAGGGAGGGGTTCCCTTTTCCCGGTAACGGGACCGGTCTTGGGATCTGGAATCATGGCGGCATGGGGAAACAGCATGTCTCTAGGGAGAGAGGTCTTGCTGGCATCTCCTGGTCCTCAATAGAGACGTCGCCCATATGGACAGACATACTTCTCTGATGCCCCCCGCCCCATTTTCTAAAGGGTCAGAGTGTTTTGTGCAATAATTAAAACCCGATAATGGAAAATAAATCTGGATGGGGGCATCTCTTTGAGATGGGTATATTTAGCATGGACAAAGGCATGGGGGGGCTGTTAATCCATGTCTGTGCTTACATCTCCCGGTATCCATGGCAGCGAGTCTTTGCTTCTTGATAACCGGCCTGATCATTTTTCACTACATCTCCTGTGGCTTCGCTCGCCGCGCTGTAGCCCGATTGTTAGCTGCTTACCAATAATTTGCTTTGATACGTTTACTGCAGGGTGTTCTGAGTTAAAGAA
>VKOC01000008.1:29787722-29798221 GCA_009364415.1 Spea multiplicata
ATACACACATATACTTACAGTTGGATGAGTGTCACAGCCATGTGGTTCTGGCCTGGAGAAGGAAGGGGCGGGGCCAGTTGTCACGGTGATTACAGGGAGGGGGAGTAAGTAGGAGCTGCTGCTGCTGTGAGACGGTGAGTCAGACTAAACGGATTATATAATGAGGGGGATTTTTCAGAGCCTTTGCTCTGAAAAAACCCTCATTTTATAATCGATAATAATCGATTCAACTAATCGATAATGAAATTCGTTGGCAACGAATTTCATTATCGATTATTATCGATTTTATCGATTAGTTGTTGCAGCCCTAGTGTTAATTAGCATCATTGCTAGCCTCAGTTACCCCTGTGGCCGTCCTCTCAAGCCACACACTAGAGTCCATGTTAGGCCAATAATAAAAAATAAAATCCTGATAATTGTACGTAATAATAGCTTTCCTATTAAAATGCTGCCGGCACATTAATACTCCCCGCCACAGAGTAGACTTTTTTTGGAACACTACAGGTAACTGAATAATAAGAATATTACACATATATCACTATATTAGCACAATATCTCTACAGAATTATATATATAACACACGTAAATTATATATAATAGATGGTGGAACGCCCTTAGTAACCCCCTATAGAAAATGCCTTCTCTGGGGCGAGTTTTAATTACCCCTTTAGTACATATTTTCCGTTAAACGTACAAAAGGTGGGATCAGGTCGCCATAGCAATACAATGGAGCCTGGGGCTTCCAAACGGAACAAACTTCCTATCGAAAACGGCTGTAAATGCGTGCCTATTGCGATATATGAATGCCCTCGAGATTATTCGTTAAACAAGCCCCCGGTAAATCACCCCGATGCCCCCTTAGTCACACTTACTCACCATTTTGAGATGCTGAACACACCACGACCCAACGAATCAATCTCAAACAAGACAGGAAGTGCTTTAACGCATTTCCGACGGAAGGAATGGGAGACACATTTAAACGAACAGGAAGTATACCGCTGGTGGAAGCACGGGGAGCCATCTTGGATTCTGGCATCTAAGTATTCCTGAAAAGCAATATGATATACGTATAGCTTTACATTCTATTAATATACTGAATAGCAAAACTTTATGTCATGACAAGAAGTTGACATTACATGTATCTATGTGGAGTATACACGTGTATACCCGCAGGAACACATAGCGTGCGGGATTTTGTTTGTACACATTAGAATTGTGGGGCCTTCTCCATGACGTCACTGCCCCCTTGATCCGGAAGCAGTCTGCGCCGTGACACCATGGAACCATCCGCACCGGGAGGAAGCAAGATGGCCGTCACTTACTGAGGGCCCGAGAGATCTAGGGAGTTATAGGAGAAATCGGGACGGACCGGGAAGTCAGTGTAGCACGCCGCTATCCGGTTACGGTAACCAAGGAAGAGTAATAATAATAATAGTGAAACTAGTGCTAGCGCTACCCAGCATTCCCATCTGCGAGGAGGAGGGGGGATTTTAACATCTGTCATTCCCCAGAAGTTAAGGAATCTTGTCATGACGTTTATGTCATGTGACGTAGTGTGACATCATGCTCGGCACATTTAAAAGTTCCCTTTTAATCAGGACCCCAGCTGTCACAGTGTGAGGGTCTTTCTCCGGGGGGGCGTTTAATTTTTAGTAATTGGTTAGAGCTTATTTTGGGAAAGGCTATATCTTTATAGATTGCAAGCTTTTGAGACTATCTAGGTTCTCTTCTTCACTATAATATGCATGAAGCAGATGCCTGGATAGCCCAAAGAACTTGCAGTCTATTATACCTCATTTACCCAATACAGGTATCCACTTTTCCAGGAGATCTTAGATTCTGTGCGGCTCTATACCTTTACAAGCAATTGTGACGCTGTTTGTGTTCATCGCCGTGTTATTGTTCTCTCCTCCAAGGGCAGAACCTGAACAACAAGCAAAACATGGACGACTTCAGCTCCATCAGCCTCCTGTCCCTGGCCATGTTGGTGGGGTGCTACGTGTCTGGAATCATTCCTCTCGCCGTTAATTTTTCAGAGGTATGCTTAACGTTCCACACACACACATATATACATATACACACACACACACACACATATATATTCATATACACACACACACACACTTACTTGGGTCTTTAGCAGCACCCCCTTTGGATCTGTGTACATATGTGTGTATATTATATATATGTGTGTGTGGTGTTTTATATATATATATATATATATATATATATATATATATTATATATATATTGACGAGGGTGAGGGCAGTGCCCATAACACACATCTGCAATTTTTATGTCTAGCTTGAAATATCTATAAAATATCGATATAAAATAAGTTGTGTTACACAAAAAATGGATTAAATGTGTTTATTTTAAGCCTATGGATTTGCTTTTTTTGTTTGGGAAGACTGGCATGTTCTGCAGTATTACTGTTTATGTAGTCATTATGTGATTTTAGCGTTCTGTTTTATATAGTTTTGTAGGGATGTGTGTTAGAACACACACACACACACACACACACACACACGCTGACCTATCTTCTCTACACGTACTGAGCGCCGATCTTTCCGTCTTCATACTGTAGACAGCTTGTCTAACAGGTTTTCTGTTTGTTGGTATTCATCGGCTGGCTGTTTATGGGCACAGGCTTCGTATTCAACAAAGTCTTACGGCTACACACCTTCTCAACATCTATGTTGAGTAATTTAATGCATTCTTTAAAACGTACTAAAAAATAGTTGGAGACGCTCCAGCAGAATCATCAGTCCATGGGGCCGGCGGGTGCAGGGCTACAGTTTGTGTGTCAAAATACTCTGCGTGTTCTTTAATGTGTATTCTTAAGTCAGGGTTACTAAACCGTCCCTTTAATGAGAAACTGCAGCTCTTCTCCTCCTCCTCACTCCGACAGATATTGGCACCGATTTGTTTCTTGAAGCAGCCAATCAATGGCAAGAGAACACTCCCACTGAAATCGGTGGAAGTGCTTTGTGCTCATGGGCACGGAAGGGTCTTGTTAGAGTGCATATGATGGCTGAAGTGTCCCTTTACTGGACCTTGGAGCAGTTAGCCATCTGAGCAGTCCTTTTAGCCCAGACCTTCCAGGACCCATAACACTCTGCAGAGCATGGTTTACACAGGGGCCGGTAGACGGCTGTACCCTTGATGTGTTGGTTCTAACAGTGTTCTCTATTTAGTTGCTTCGGGATCAGGGAGTAGAAATGTTCTGCAAGCTCCAAGGCTGGTGAATACACCCCGATAGCGTGCATGGATTTCAGATAAGGGCAGAGAGGCATGTCTTGTGTCCTTAATGCTAAGAAATTAAGAATAAAAATATTCTTGATCTAGTAAACGGTGCATATAACTAAAGTTTTTGAGCCGGATCAGTGTTTGTTCGGTAGTGTTGCTTATTAATGCATGGTATGTCAAGAATCATGAATTTATGTGAACCAAAGAGGTTCTTTATAGATTTAACTTATTTCACTTACGCGGCCTAAGATATTGATTTAGTTTCATGGCTGCACTGTCATACAGGCTATTAAGGTGCTTCTTCCCTTTCCCATTTGCTTGCCCGGTTCTAATCCCAGACATGAAATATTGTGTTTTGTGAAGCAAATCTCCCGAGATAATAGACTTCAGAAATCCCCGCTCAATCATTTAGCAGTATATGGAACGGTGCAGCTCGTGTCCCTGTCTCCTGACGAGTACAACTTGCTGACCCGGCAAAGGTAAAATCAATTTAAAAGCTCCGGGAGTAAAACCTCCCTTTTCTACCTCGGTTCATTGGGTGACGGTGGGTAATTATATCAGAGGGGTATTTGGCCATTTTTGCCCAGAGGGGACAAGCCGGTTGGTGGCACGGCAGAAGCTGGAGAGTGTAGGCTAGGAAATGGAAGGGGTGCAAGGTTTCATTCCATTACCCAGTATAATGCAAAAATCTCATCTATGGACACTTTATTTTATTACTTTTTAAATGTTTTTCTAGCATGGGTTTTGTTACCTTTGTGCATTTTAGATTATGTTGAGTTCTAGTGGAGCTGATGACGTTCTTTCTTCACGTTTTGTGGTTTTTTTAGGAGCGTTTGAAGCTGGTGACCGTTCTGGGTGCTGGTCTTCTCTGTGGAACTGCTTTGGCAGTCATCGTGCCCGAGGGGGTCCATGCTCTCTATGAAGAAATACTGGAAGGTTGGTGAAACAAAACACTTGATACTTGGTTATTTTTCCTTATTTCATTCTCTTGATCGTTGGGAGACACTTGGTGTTGTGTAATATGCAGTTCTGACCATCTACATGTTTGTCCCCTGATTGCGTGCCTCGTTGTTATTTGATAGTTGTCATGAAAACCATGTCTGCCTGGATCTTCTTCACCCTATAACCTTTTATTGGGTTTTGTTTTTATGTAAAATGATTGCATAATTTAACCTGCCCTCTTTTACTTAGCGAAACACCATGAAGTAGGAGAGATCCAGAAGCTGAAAGATGGAGAGACGGGGCCTGAGATCTCCACTGCGCATGAGCATGATCACTCTCGACTACATGCCTACATTGGCGTTTCCTTGGTGCTGGGGTTTGTCTTCATGCTGCTGGTAGATCAGATTGGCAGCTCCCATATGCATTCTACCGATGGTAAGTGCAAGTGACTGGGTGTTCTATAGAAAGTAGAGCTGGTTGAAAGTTTCTTGGTCAAATTTTATTCTCTCTTTCTTTCTTTCTTTTTTTTTTTTAAGATCCAGAAGCAGCAAGAGCGGCTAGTTCCAAAATCACAACAACTCTTGGGCTTGTGGTCCATGCTGCAGGTGCGTGCCAATCAATGAAGATCTTCATTTATGTGTCGGGAATCCAAGAAGCAGAGGCTGGTCAGAGCAGGCAGGACAAAGCAAGATAAAGCTGCAGACAGCATTTAGTATTTAATAAACGGATGCCAGACGTATGTTTGACCTTTTCACGTGATTCTGTGGAGTAAGCATTAAGGAGACCTCACTTAGCATCAGTGCGAAAAATGGTCTCCTGACTTCTCACGCTTCCATCTGTAGGCTGATGCAGGTGTGACTGATGCTGAAGTCTGTGATTAGTAGCCATATTGGTCATTTAGGGGTAGTTAGCAATGTGCCCAGACTCGGGATTGTGGCCTGTCTTATTGCGGTGCATTGGCAAGCAGGATCATGCGCTAATTTCCACTTTGTAAAACGAGCAGATTATATTCCAAATACATGTTCTGTACATAGTATTACATTTAATCCTTTCACATGTTTGTTTCAGCTCCTGTAGCAATCCTTTCCTGTTCTCAAATATCTTAATGTTTTGTGTGATGTCTGAAGACAGCCCTATTATAACCTCTGCTCTTCTCTCTCGTTTTCAGCCGACGGTGTTGCCCTGGGTGCTGCTGCTTCAACTTCCCAGACCAGTGTTCAGCTTATTGTGTTTGTGGCTATTATGTTGCACAAGGTACAAAGTCTTTTACCAGTGACCCTCATTCCTGGCCCTTTAAATTAACATTTTTTGATCCGTTCAAATATATCAAGGGATTCCACAGAACCCCCTTACACATTTGCCTTCTTTCTCTGTTCCCAGCCACTTTGCTTGTGGGAGATTTGATGGCTTGTGCAAGAGAGATCTGTATTTTCCTCCTGTCATATATTTTGTTTTTTTAATGTTGTGCTCTAAGATTTTTTTTTTTTACCATTATTGCACTTGTTAGACGTCTTACGTTTCATTGACCGTACCATCTCTGTTGCCGCAACTTGCAGGCTCCGGCTGCGTTTGGCTTGGTGTCGTTCCTCATGCACGCTGGCCTAGAGCGGAATCGCATTCGGAAGCACTTGCTGGTGTTTGCCTTGGCAGCTCCTGTGCTGTCAATGTTGACTTATGTGGGGCTGAGCAAGGTATGGCGACTCATTTCTAATGTGTATAACCATTAACGAGTTCCTTAGTGCTTGATTAACCAATAAATATTACAGAACACTCAGGGTGAGACTGTGGCAAATAAATCACTTCCATGCAGCGACACGCAGCACGTTTACCGCACTTGCCAAGCGTACCTGGCGGCCAGTCCAAGGTTCATCGTGTCCTTTGAAGGTTTGCGTGACCTTGTGCTTTGAGAAATCCTTCACCACAAACAATTAGGATAGCAAATGCTTGAGCTAACGTAATTTTCTATATTTTGACTCCGTTAGGTGCATGGAGTTCTGTATGAAATACGTAAGCGGTAACCAATGTGAACTAAAGTCCACGAAGTAGAAGTAGGCTTTCAGTGTTAACTCTCGCCTTCTTTCCCTCCACAGAGCAGTAAAGAGGCTCTCTCTGAAGTAAATGCCACCGGGGTCGCCATGCTTTTCTCGGCTGGGACTTTTCTGTATGTTGCTACGGTCCACGTACTCCCGGAGGTGGGAGGAATGGGTCACAGCCACAAGTCGGAAGGAGGTGCCGCCAAAGGACTGACCCGTACAGAGGTGGCGGCTTTGGTTTTTGGGTGTCTAATACCGCTCGTGTTATCCATAGGACATCAACACTGAACTGTGAAAAGGGGATGGCGTGCCAATAAAGTGCAGGACTCTTAATTTAGCGGGACAGATCTGAGGAAATTCAAGGAAAATCCTGGTATCTGTTTAAATTTGTATAACCTATTGTGTAGTCAAAATGACTGTAAATGGGATCAGAAAATTCTGGTGGGTTGCTTTTAATTGTGTTGCCTTTTAGAGGCAGCCAGACTTTAAATATGTCTGTACGTGCATACATTTTTAATTGTTCATTTGTTTTAACGGATTGATGGATGGCTTGCTTTAGAAAAGGTACATTTAGGCTGACTACGTGAACCAGCTTTGTCCAACCTTTTCACGGGTGGGCAGCAATTTTTGTTTTTCTAAGCTCCCGTTTAAACAGAATGATGTGACTTCAGAAAAACTACAGGTCTCTCACGTAGACAGGGGCCGTAGAAATGTCCTTATGCACCAAGGGGTCAAAAGAATTTAGTAGCTTTCAATGTGTAAACAGTTGCTTTTTTCCCCTAAAGAACCTTGAAATGGCTGTTTACCTGAAAAAAAAAACCTTATATGTTTGACTGGAAGTTAAAAATTTGACCGTTATGAGAAAGTTGATAGAAAATGTTGATTATGACGCAATGTCTGGTGTGCATGTCTTGATGTGGACCAAAATGTAAAGCGGCTACCGCACGGGTTTAACTATGTCTTGGTGAATCAGTATGGACCAATTGGACTCAACGAGACATCGATCTGTTTGGGTTTGGATATGAGGTTTTCCAAGACCCGTCACAGATGGATAGTGAAAAGCTGGAAGTCAGCACTTTACACTGTAACTTGACTGCTGTCATCTTCTGTACATTGATATAGTGAAGATCATGAACCATACAGCGCTGAAGTAGGGGGTAGGACACTCAGCCTGTGTTTCTAACTGGACATTAATAAAGAAAATAAAGTTTCAGCTTTAAAAAAAAAAAAAAATTATTCCTGCGCCACAACATCCGCGTAGCACCCCACGGAGTCCCGGTTTTACATGACGTGTTGTGACTGTGCAGTATTCTGTCTCATGCCGATCCAGCAGCCGCTTCTTGATGGAGAATTGTCCTACTTGGACCTTAATGCGGTTTCCTTACGTTTTTTTTTTCTTTTTTGTTAGGCAACAAGATGTTTGGGTATTGATTTGCTTTTTCCATAATTTTCTTTGTAAAAATAAGTTTGTGTTGCATCATTGCAGCACCAGAATAATTGCCCCGCAGGCTGTTCAGGGCTGGTGTAGCAGAAGAACCATTTGGTTCCAAAGCCATCTCTATTTGCAGTGGGATTTAGATAAGCCTCTGATGTTTGCCTATAAGTTGTACATGTTACGTGTGTGACCACGGCTTCCATTATATTATGTGCCTTTCATCCACTGTGATTTCCGGGCATCTTATTGCTTTTTATTCGTAATTTCTAATCGGAGGCATTTATATCCCTATCGTTGTGTTCAGCTTTTGGGATTAAAATACCAGAATTTATACAATATTTACCTGTCTTTTGGTTTGCCTGATTTAAATGTGATCCACTTAGGCTAATACCGAGACCAGGGTTATACCTTAAAAGTACAGAAGACCTTCTGGTGGAAACCATGCCCAATGGCTTCTATTTGTATGACTTTAATGTTTAGTGCTGTGCAGTATTTTCTCTTGATTTGTCGTTTTTGCTCGTGTGTAATGACGTGAAATGGAGTTAAGAGCCATATTTAAAAGGGAGAAATAGATGTGAAAATCCCTTGGGATTTGTCAGTGACGGGCTGTTTCTGACGCATATACACTTTTTTTTTATTTTTATTTTCAGCCATCTGAATTTTGTGATCATTCCAACAGTAAAAATGTCTTTTTTTTTTTTGTTAATTGTTAAACCTTTAAAACATGTTTTAAAAATAGTACATTTGTATGGGTGTGATTGTGATTTTGTTGACAACACTTTGAAATGGCAAGTAATCTTAATAAATCTTTTTTTGATGAGAACATGTAGATTAGATCATTTTGTTTAATATTCAAGTACAACTAAGGAAACATTAACTTTTAATTATGGACAGGAAATCCAAGAGCTTTCTGTGGGCTGTTTTATTTTTCCGGTTAATAATCAGTCCTCTTTTATTTTATTTATTTGTGTTATTCTTGGAGTAAGTTCTTAGTTGATGTTCATTAATGGTAGGAGTCCATCTGCTTTGCCCGAGGCATCGGTTCCACTAGCCCAGTGCTGGATATAAAGTAGACTGAACAATGTCCTCCGTGATAATATGCAAGATTTTTGGCTGACTGAAGATTATAGGAAATTATGTCAGCGACAGAAGACGTCTGACCTCTTGGCCAGCCTTGCTATAATCAAACAAAAGAACTAATATCAACTAATGCAACTATTATCAATCTACTTAAAATGTACCCCTCTAATTATGTTTTGCCGTTAATCATATTTACTAACTTTTGTGTATGAGGTGTTTTGGCACCTATGTTATTTTTTTTATTTCTTTTATTTTGTTTCATTCTTCTTTATTTTACTTTTTAAACCATTGGAGTTGGCTACATCAGGGTTCTCTTAGTTATTTTATATTGAGTGTTTTTCTAATTTTTTCTTTTCTACTATTTTTTTTGAATAGGGACAAACACTGTATAGCCCTGCAGAATAACATCTCGGCACCTGTGATTGGAGGTCCCAGGAGGGTTTGGATAGACTTTCTGGGAACTCTTTTTCACTTTCACTTTTGGAATTGTAGGCATTCCCTGTAAATTTTTGGAACTGAAACTCATTGGGTCTTGCTAATAGGTGACACCTCAGGTTGTCTGACAAGGTGGACATTGTGGTTCTGAATATACATAGATTTTTTTTCATAACTGTGTTGTCAAAACATGCTGTGATTATACAAGAAACCATCTGGAGCCATCTCCCTACAATCCGAAGACAGATCTAACCAGGCGAAGGCAACGGGGATGAACTGACCCAAATGATCGTGTGCTCCGCTAAAGGTGAGGCTTGATTTTCTGGTAAGTAGCGCCCTCTACAGTCATTCAGTTACCTGCGTAAGTTTCGTTGTGGACATGACATACATGTTCTATATAAGGCAGACAAGGACAAAGTGCCGAATGGCAACAGCCTAACCAAGTACATATCTGTGTGGGGCGGTAGAAAGTGGAAAGAGATATAATTCCAAGGGCTGAGTGTGGACCAGGAGAGGCAGCAGCTTGGGCAGCGATAGTCTTTAACGAGCCAAGGAACAGCCTAAAACACTGTCTTGGACGGTGACTTGTTCCCTAACCCGGATCAGGCACTTCTTAGCAAACCACAAAGCGTCCTAAACACACTAGGCTCCTGACTTCATCAATGTTCCCGGACAAAGTCCTTGCACACGTTCTTTTAAGCACATTTTCTTAACAAAACCTTGTGGAAAAAGAAAATTGCTACAACAAATCTAGTAAATTCTCCTCCACCGCGCAATGTGGACAGCGTCTGCAACCGCACAACCACCTACCATGCAAAATTGTCTTGGGGGGGCTTAATGGCCCTTCATGTCTTTTTGTCTGTTGGTCAACCTGTTTGCTGCCACGTTAGTCAGAACAGCCTCTGTTGTTGCACCAGGGAGCGCTGAAACCTGTTCCATGGGGTCGTTGGCTCTGATGGGTTTACGGGTCACCATACGGGACAAGTCCAGTTTCACCAAAGTTCTCTCTTTGTTTCCGCTAGGAAACAAATATAAAAGAAACAAATTGAAACCGATGTGGCTTAGTGGGGACGTTAAGCAGGATGTTAAAAATAAGAAAATGGCTTTTACAGCATTTAAATCAGACGAATCAGAGGCATCCTATATAAGATATAAGGAAGCCAATAAAGCATAGAAAAAGGTGATTAGATGGGCTAAACTAGAAAATGAGAGAGTGATTGCCAAAGAGAGCAAAACTAACCCCAAAAAATTCTTTAAGTACATAAATTGTAAAAAAGCAAAGAATGAAAACGTAGGTTCATTAATAACAGAGAGGGGAGTGTTGG
>VKOC01000008.1:29806636-29835818 GCA_009364415.1 Spea multiplicata
TGTGGATGTAAGAGGCTGAGTTACCACACGGGGGCGCTGCTGCTGTCTGCCCAGGAGTCTGGGCGTCGAAAGAGTTTAAAAAAAAAAAAAATGTAAAACAAAACAAAAAACAGCACTGGCCTGAAAGTCCAGGGTGCTTCCGGGTCAAACCTGTGAGTTTAGTAAGTGGGCTGATGATGATCGGATCCCTCCTGACCAACAGTTAGTTTAAAAAAAATCCTGGCTCCTAAATTTTTTACCTGGCGCCTAAAGTCACAACAAATTTGTCAAGCCCTGAATTAACAGATATAGGAAAGGCTGAACTTGATGGACGCATGTCTTTTTTCAGCCTCTATAACTATGTAACTCTCATGAACTGGAGAACATCCAGGTAAAGCCAAGGTCTCAGATACAGAAACAGCTACGAAAAGCTCTCTCATTCCCTCTCTTCTCCTCTCATTTGGCATTTACGCATCAGACATCGATGAATCTGTTCACCTGTACAGTGAATGACCAGTAGTCCAGCTGTGCTATGTAGTCCATCTAACGGTTTGAGAAGAAGAAAGGATGCCAACAATAAGACAAGCCGTGTGAATGAGTACTGGGAGTTATTCTACTGCTGTATGTCCAGATTAGATGAAAGCAATGCAGCCCTAACACCACATACCAAAGCTACTTGAATTATTCATATTAATGGAGAAACATCTCAATATGGAATTAAGCTTGTGCTAAATGATTTCAGATACATTCAATTCAAGGCTTTTTAACATTTTCATCTCTGGGTATTTTACGAAGCACAGCATTATTTATTTAGACTGTTGTGAGGTAATTTCCAAAATTGTAAACAGAGGAAGACGGGAACATCCCCGACAGATCTCAAGGTCTATTTTTTAGTCCAGAGCTGTTGAAATGTGTAAAATACCATAATTCTTTACTAAAAAAAGAATGTCTGAGCGCTGTGGCTCAATATCCACAGAGAGACATAGTTCAGAGTATAGAATTGGTTATGATGATCAGTGTCCAGTCTGGGCACCCTTTAGAGGACACTGAGATCACAATACGGAGATCACATGCCTCTCGCTGGCACATTCTACCACTAGACAAATGATCAGAGAATGAACTCTCATCTAGTGATGGAGGAGAAAGCAGCTGATATTGACTCAGCAGAGCAGCTATTGATTGAAAGTGGATTTGTTCCATTAGTCTGTCCAATATTTTTTAACCCCTTAATGACAAAGCCCGTACATGTACGGGCTCAAAATGCATTGTTTTCAATGGGTTTTGGGACCGCCCATTGTCCTTAAGGGGTTAATATGCAAGTACTCTTCATGCCCCCCATCTGTATCTTTTTTTAAACTTTTTGCCGTCCTTCACAAACCACCTTTTCATTGGTCCCTATTCTTTCCCTTTTCCAGTCATTGCCCATCTCTTCTCCTGCCCCCCCCACCTTCCCCATTTCATCCACTCCCTCCCTTTCTCGTTTTCATCGTCTCTCCCTCGCTGATGGACCATAACATCTGACTGTCCTCTGGCTGTCTCAGTCGCAACCACGCCTTCAATAAGATGTTCAACTCAAAATCTAGCTCCGTCTCCCCGTCTCCTTCCATGGATCCAGCAGAAGCGGACAATTTTGATATCAGGACTAAGGTGCAGCTGCAAGGGGTACTTTGGAAAAGACCATTTGGGAGACAATCGGCAAAATGGTCCAGAAGGTAAGAGATGAGAACGAGATTATTTGCACTAGCAATTCCGCTTTGGGGTGATGGGCTATCAATGTGTGACAGCGGGCCACGGCATGTTTAGAAAAAGCAATTTTGGAGCAAAGTTCTAAATCTTGAACAATGCCCATGAAACAAATATTGTGCTCCTTTTTATACATATAAACTGTGATTCAGTAAGTATCAAGAAGAATAGGAATGGCGATCATAAAGCCTTGCCCTGAAACGAGTCGCTTCTCCAATTATCAAAATATCTTCTCCAAATCTGTTTTTCTTCTAAGGTGAGCTTTCTGGCATGGAAACCGTTAAATAAAAAAAATTCTTTATAAGTAATGCATTATGCAGGGTTGCACTTAGCAGCGATCTTTTCTGAGCGAGCTCCTGCGAGTAGCTTTTATAGTGCGTTATTATTATTATGGTGGATTCCTGTCTGCTCACCTTAAAGGACACAGTTCTCTAAATACTAAAAGCGCTGTTTGCCTCCAGTAACGAAGCTTTCATGTCATCTGCAGATTTTTCATAATAAAGGACAGCTTTTTGCTTTACTATGCTGAGAGCGAAAGGAGAAACTTTGAAAGCCACAGATATTTTAACATACACCCCAAGGTGAGTTCTCCCAGGAGTATCCCTCCCATACCCAGTTTAACAGTGACCTTCTTCTTCTCCTCCTTTCCACCGAGTTTCTGCTGAGACTATGGGAAGCGAGCTTGGATGATTTCAGCAAATCTCAAGATCGTTTGGCAATATTGATCTTTATAGGTCTGCTGAGAAAGGAAATATCTTATTTACTCTTTAGATGGCAGCCTGCCTTTCATCTGCTTCATACTGTAAAATTCTCCAAGGCACCGAATGGGGAAAAAACCCAAGAACAAAGAAATATTTAGCATTGCAGTGTTTTATACAGTAATGTACCAAATCATATGGCGTTTTTAACTTTAGCGCTGCCTGTCACCCCCTCTGCGCCATTCTCCTTTCTACTGGGTATCGGGATTTGACGTCATATCCCAGGTTGGGGAGATCAGCAATCTCCCTTTTAACCGGCCCATTGAGTAGAGGTAATCAGACTCTCTTTTATCCCCTTGCCGCTCTCCTGGACTAGTTGGCCTAGACCAAAATACGCCATGGAGTATTTCACTTATGAGATCTTGGTTTTGCTTCACATGGATTCAATCATGAAATCAGTCATGGTATCTTAGTTACACTCCAGACTCATACACCACCCTACCAACCTGGACTATGTGAAAATCATACATTGTCATGTCTACCTGCAGCCACTAGTGGCCACCCTTCCCTCTCAGCAGCACCCCTTGCTAATATCTTGGGACAGCCGAGCCACGTTACCTGAGTTTAGCCCTGCCATTATATACCTGCCCTGTGCTTCAGTCTGGCCTTTTGCATTGTTTGGCTTGGGTCCCTGTTAGTCTGCTTGCAGCGATAGTTCCTTGTACTTTGTTTTTATCTCCCGTCTGTGACGTTTCGCTAGGTTTACGATCCAGATTTGTGACCCAGACATCTCTACCTGTCCAGCCGTTTCCAAGCTGTGTGTCCTGCCACTCTGGTTTCCCCTTTCCTCGCTACAGTTCTCCTTTATTCTTTGATTCCAGTCCTGCTTTTGTGTGCCCGTCTGTACCTCCCATCAAGATGCATCAAAGGGTACAGACACAGCCCCTCGTATCCCCTGCAACTGGGCTCCTACCCGACCTGCTTGCCCGGGTCCTGACCTGACTGGTAATGCTAATGAAGTCCTGCCTATGCTAATGAATTCTCTTTACCCATGGACCTTACCTAGTACAGGGTCCTCTTGGGTGGTATTCTATTTTTATGATAAACAGTAAGTGTGCTTTTCTTCTGGCTTGGACTAACGTAACAACCTAACTATATTATTCAGCTGTCACATTGTATTTCACAAAACTTTTATATTTAACATTTTATTAAGTGATGCTAGTATTAAATCTCAGTGTGTGTATATATAATATATATATCATATATTTTTTTTTTTTTATGGATACTTTACACATTTATTTGAGATAAAAAGAGGCTTGTTGCAAAAAAAAAAACTATGCTACTAACAGTCATATCAAATTAAACCACAAAATTACATTTCCAACCTGCTGTGAATTGGGTTCCATTGTTCTCAATGTGCCTGTACTTTTTAATCAAATGAAGTAAATTTTATTCTAAAATGTATAGTATGTTTACCCCCAAACTTCCGGGTTACATAGCCCTGGGGTCACCAGAGGGACAACCTTATTTAAAAACTTTAAAGGCTGCGCATGCTCTTATCTAATATGCAACGATCTTATGTTCTTGCTTATCAGGGTGTAATACCTCTAAGTGGATGCAGGGTTGATGCCAAGGAAGAGTCAAATATGCCGTACGCAATTAAGATTTCCCATGAGGATTTTCATGTATGTATCTCTGCTTGGTACCCGTTCATTCCATACACCTTTTCAAAACTTCACAAAAACAACTCAAGATCACTTGCACATATAGGCTTATCGTTAAGAATAATAAAATATGTGTGTGTATATATATATAATTATATATAATTAAATTAGATTCTTCCATTAATTGTGCCTTAGTTACTTCTAATTTGGAATTCTTCAGAATATGATTCATTCTTACACTGGTAAATTAGAAAAATTAGTAACAGATAGTTACTAGATCCAACATATCCTACACATGTATTTAATCTGCAAAAGTGTTGCATTGGACCCAGGCCACCAGAAGCTGCTGTTGACTCGTACCGAGAGCTTCGTCACCCTATGTGCCGTAGGACTGCAGCACCTTTCTTCTTCTTCTCAGCAGGGAAACATCCTTCTGGCAGCAGAATCTGAGCTGGAACAATCTCAATGGCTGGAAATGCTCCAGGAATCTGGAAAGGTGTAAGTATATTCTGCTCCTTCTCCAAACAATTACCACTCATGGTAGATTTACCCAGCCCAGGAACCGTTATGTCAGCAGAGGACATCTTCAAAGGTATGCCATGGGTTACACGTTAAGGTGAGGATACTCTAGCCAAGGGCACCAAAGATCTCCACTTGCACTTTTTGCTGTTGCAGAATGATATAACATTGGCAAGATTAGACCTTTGGATGTTATCAGAGGAAGGACTAAAACATACAAAACTATTAAGAGAAGACCCCATATCTTTGTACATCCAAGGTTCTCCTTCCTGGTGAATTGGTTACAGGAGAGGGCAATGCTATAATGCCCCAATCTGTCCACATTTATCTTTCAGGACTTGGCAGAATGCTCAGCTTGGGGAAGCCATGATTGGAAGTTTAGAAGCTCAAGGTCTGCAACTTGCTAAGGAGAGACAGGACTATTTCGGTTAGTATGAAACATATACTATGAAACACATGTATTTTCACAGGCACACGTATGCATCAAACTCATGGAACGTAGGAGATACCGTAGGTGTTGTGCCATTTAATAGTAAACTTGTAGGCTAGCGTATAGACTCCTAGGCTTTTTCCTGGGAAGATTGAGGTGTCATGTAGTAGTAGTTATTCCCAGGGGAACATAAATCCAGTTTTTTTGTATTTTGTTCTTTCTTCACCAAAGTAGAAGTTGACTGGAGAGTTGCACTTGTAACTCATAGACATTGGCATGGAGGTCCATTCCCAGTGAGCTCCAAAACGTGCTTGGTTCTGAGTAATGCATGGCTCACTCAGTGAGGATTCTTGAACGTCAGGGCCAGCTTACCCCTTCTTTTAGGGTAAACCTTGCGAGGATTGCTCGCCATTGTGCAAGATGGATTCAGTGAGTGATTTCATGGTTTAGTAAATTCAATTCTGCAATTCTCCTGTCAAATCCCACTTTGGTCAATAAATCCCCTTGGCTTCGACCTCACTTCTGCCCGTGATGATATATAATATTGTTACATGTATACGTATGAAATATGTATTTATGAACATGTATACTGTGTGTGGTTTACCATATCTAGTATGTAAAGTGTAGTCACAGTTCTGAGGACATACTTGGGCTTGTTCACTTTGGAGAAAGGCATCTACGTTGGAATATGATTAACATATATAAGTATATTTAAGGACAATTCTGCAGATTCTTTCATAATGTCTGTTTAATGGAATATACTGTATGAAATAGCTAATTTTTAACAGAATGTAGATGGGTAAGTCAAATTTATGGCTAAGTTGGTACTAAGATTTGGATGGGCACAGCAGCCCAGGAGGCGATGTGGTCTCTTTGCTTTATGCATCTTCTTCTTAAATATCAGACAAATAGATTTTATGTTGTGGTGTTTTGCAGATAAGCTAATGGAGGAGACAGAGGAACTGTGCTCACAACGTGAACAGAAAGAGGTGACGTTGTGTGACTAACTGCCCTAATTCGTATGTAGAAATGTTTGACTTTGGGATTTCCTAGTGCCTTGCCAAAAAGTCGGTGACCAGTCTTGTGGAAGTTATTGGCTTGTTGCTTGCTCATAGTAGAATTCCATTTATGGTTAGTGAATACGATTCTTATTTTAGTGGGGTTAGTGTTTCTTAGCGTCTGTGTTGATTGTCTCTAGGAGCTGGAGAAGGTAAACCAGGTCCTGGAGTCTGAGAAATGTCGATTCGAGGACTTGGTGCACGAGCTGAGACTGGAACAGGAACAGATCAAGCAGTTAGTATCTGTTCTCTTAATATTGTTATGCGTGTCTACAAGACTTACTGTAACTTACATGGCGTTTATGTATATTATTGCCTAACAGCTCTTTTTTATATAAGAAGTTAATGATATTTGATAGAACGCTATGGATTCTTCTAATATAAATGATGGCCACGGGGTATGTGGACATTTTAATCCCATATGCTGGCTTGATGCTCTTTGTCCTGCCCATGTTTCACCCCAGGTTGGAGGACACTTAATCCTAAACCATTGGCTACGCTGCTTATGTATTTGTCTTGCCTCTAATCCTTTCTGGAGAAGACCCATCACCTCTTGCTTCTGCCTCTGGCAAAACCCTCACCCAACCTAGAGGTCCATACTTTAATATGCAACATAATCTTGAGAGAATGTTGATTAAAAAAGGACCCCCCTCCTAAATGTTTTAACACTTTATCACTGAAAACTATCTGTATGTCTTCGGCGTGAAGAGAGGGAAATGATGGATTTCCTATCCTGAATTAAAGATTTTTATGTGTTTTGTGGCCACAGGGAACTAGAACTTACTATTCATTGTCTGAAAGGAGTAGGGGAAGAGAAGCAAGAACTATGCAGCCTGACACAGCATCTTCAGAGAACAATGGAGGCAAGTATAGGTCTTTCTCGATAACTCCAAGATTCTCGTTAAGAACGTTATTTATTTGCACAAAACACTTATTGACTTTATAGGGGAAATAAGCCACAGATGTCTTTTTTTAATACATTGTTGATGTTTCCACTTCCTTTCTTGCATCCATTTTTTGTCTCATGCACTATTAAATGGTCTGCCTAAACTTACGATTAATGGAATCTGTCTGGATGGTTTAATGGTTTCTACTTTTTTGTTTTTCTACACTTTTGATAGCGTGGTACGCAATAACAATATCCACAACCTTTAGATGTCATTCCTATAGCTTGAAACTCTAACCCTATTTAGTTGTTGTGTTGTTGAATAGGAGTAATCGTGTTTCACCAAACAATGTTGCAAGGGCTGACCCCCAAGTCTCAGTTTTTTATGGAGATGCTGAGAGTTCAACAACCACAGCTGATCTTTCAGATTTTGAGCAAATTTCTAATTCTGGAGCCACCGGATTTATGTTTTTCTGGCAGGATGCTCTTGCCAACGGAAATCTCTTGAATTCTGGTGAATTGGTTAACAATATCCTGATGGGGTAGGATAACCAGAATTGATTGTATGCCACAACGTCTTACATGGAATATTATCAAAATTGAGATGTTGGGCAAGCCAATTATAAAGTGTCCAGGTATGGCCAGTAGCAGATGGATTTGTATGGAAACTTGGCATAGTGGCTTGATGAGGTCAGTAGAGCCTTTTGAAGATGGTTTGGATACTTTGCTTAATTTTGCTAAATTATATAGCTGTGTGCATCAACGTCTCGCTTAATTAGGAGCTGTCTATTGAGAAGCAGAGGACTTTGGCAATAATGGAAACGGGTCAGAATCACCTACAGGTGTCCACTATTGAGGCTCCCAAGCAGGGTCTTCATGACAACCTACAGCATATCGAGTGCAAGCTGCAGACGTTACTGCATGAGAAGCTGCAGGCCGAAAGCAGGTGGGACAGTTACAAGGCCATAAACTCATGCAAAAGTATGACTAGACCAAGCGTGCTACAGCTGTTAGTTTTAATAGTTATAATAATGGATGAACATGCTCACATTTTTTGCAGGGGGGGTGGGTAAAAAAAACAATTCCTGCACCTAGGTTCCAGTAACGCTAGCTCACCCTTACCTAAATGACCTAAAATGTTTAGTTCAAACTGTCAGCCAGCTGGTAGTGGTAGGGACTTTTCATAAACCTAACATAATATTGTTTGGATTCCTTTTGGTCATGCCCTGGTGCCCTAATGGATGGTCCACGTGTGTGGGGAGCAGAGATGTAACTAGAAACCTTATGCAGAAATTGCACCATGGTCCCTCTTCACCAATCAACATGCACCACAGTGCCAAATTTGTCCCCAAACAGCTTGCGCGTGTCACCTTTGTCCCCAAAAGGCTTGTCTGGGCTATCATTCTCTCTAAAAAGCTTGTTGGTGCCATCTTTGCTTCCAAACAGCCCACATGTGCTATCTTTGTCCCCAAACAGCTTGTGAGTGCCCCCAAACAGCCTGTCTGTGCCATAGTTGCCACAGTTTGTTACTGCCCCCCAAATAGCCTTCCAGTGCCATCTTTACCCAAACCTGCCTGTCTGTGTCATCTGTGCCACCAAACAGCTTGTCTGTGTCACCTTTGTTCCCAGTTTGTCAGTGTCCCCAAACGGCTTGTCTGTCCATTATTGCTCCCAAACAGCTTGTCAGCACCCCCAAAAAACCTGCATGTGTTACCTTTGCCTCCAGCCTGCCCTTGTCATCTTTTCTCCAGCAGGAGTGGTCCATCTCTCTTCCTCTGTGCTGTGTGTCTGACTGATCCAGCATGCCGGAAGTGGATGTGATGTTACTGCTTGCATGCTGGATCAGTCAGACACAGAGTGCAGGGAGATTGTGAGAGATCATCCTATCTGCCACACTCTTGCTAGCTATGGGTATCACCTCTACCTAGTGGCTTTAAAGAGGCAGACAAATGCTCACAGGGGTCACTCTGGGCCCCCTAGAGTAGCAGATGCCCTGTGGCAATTCCGACCATGATTGTTACGCCAGTGATGGGGAGTGTGGAATGTAGCTTTCCTCATCAAGTCCATTTTGGAACCACTGCCACCGTAACAATGTACTACCAACAATGCTTTCCTAGGAGCAGTTACATCTGCATAGCCCCATAGATTATCAGACCCCTGGTACCGCCTGTTAATAAATAGCCTAGTTGTTACTGCTTAATAGGTTTCTGTTTGTTATCATATGCGAGTTACATAAATTTCAAACACCTGTCTTTCTATATGTTGCTCTGTCTTAAGGATCAAGGAAAATGAGGAAAGATTCCGCATATTGCAAGAGGAGCGAGCATTCTACATTTCAGAGTCCCAAGTGTTACAGCACTCCTTGGCTGAACTAACTGCAGAGAAAGAGCAAACAGAAAGAGAGCTTAAGGTAATAACACCGAGCTGTACATATCGCAAAGTCTCCTCTATATTATGTGATTATCTGATAATCCAGATCTCGCAGGTTTCCCTTTGAAAATCACAGATTCCTTCTCCCAGTTACAACATGTTCCAGGGCTTCCGGGCCTCTTTATCACATTCACTCTACAGATAGAAAGGTAAACAAGGATGGCAAACAAGAACCATTAGGCCCATCTTATGGTCTCATCGATAGTCATATGCCTATCCCAAGCATGTTTAAATTCCCCCAACGCATCAAATATGGGGAAACTGCAGTCCTTTAATGTACCCTCAAGGTTCATACTTAAGGGGTGTCATTAATATCACTGGACCATAGTGATCTGTGCTTTAAACGTCAATATTAGTTATTGGAGGAGGCTTGGAGGACATAAAACATATGAACTAATAATCTCCATTCACTACAATGCAATGAGCACAGTTAAAATATGCAAATAAATGGTGTTTAGGTGCAGATGAAGATTCAGTTGGACCTTGAACAAAGATTAAGAGAAGCAGAGGAGGCTCTTAAGAGGCTGGAAATGGGGCTGGATTCGGCTGTGATGAATCGGGATAAGGAAGAGAAGATGAGGGCCGATGTCAGTCACTTGAAGAGTGAGTGTAATCCTGGACACATTTAATCATACTTACAGTTCTGGGTAATCAACGGCTATGCTTATATCCCTCTTCACCCGCCTGACATAATGAATCCCTACCCTTTGGTTTATTAGATGGACACAGAGTGCAGGGCTATTTGTAAATTAATGCGGAACCCAACATGAACATATTTCACCGCTGTTCTGCACTGTAAAATGCAAAAAATATTAAACTCCATATAATACACATTCCAGATATAATTCTAGAAGCTCACAGCCACAGTTTGAAGTTTGGTATTAGGGGGGTTTGCAGATGACTTAACTATCCATTATGGACAGCCCACCCTAATGAGCTTCTCAAGAAGGGCTGAGTTGGATAATGCCCTGTTAATGTAAGGAAAGTTCTAGAAAGTCATCCCATTGATACATTATGCACACGAGATCTGAAAAATTGTGCCTCGTGACCTTATTTCTTCTTCTCGAGGTGTATAAGAGAGCCAGGGTTTGACTACCATGGTGGTGAGAAGAAACTAGAGGAAAGGAGGCACGGTATTTCACTGTACTTAATAAATAAAAACCTGCAAACAGAGACCTCACAAGTATATATTGTTAACAGAATTCTTTGAAGAATGCATCAGGAATTCCGAGATCGAAGCGATGAAACCCGCAATTATGAAAAACTCAGTGTATCTGCCGAAATCCGCTGCCAGGCGCATCAAGAGCTGCCGCTTCAACCACCAGAGCCCCGGCTTAGCGAGATGTGAGTGACTGTACTATAAACCATGATTTTGTGTGTCTTAACATCGTATCAGTGAGTAGATATGACATTTAACATAGCAGTGCAGATTTCAGGGAGAAAAACTGCTTCTTGGAGAAATCGGATATGAACGCTTTACGCTTTCTGCATGTTTAGGTCTCTCTCCTTATTTCATTCTCATTCTGTCTCGTTTTTGCAGCATTATGGATCACTTCATTTTGCTATTAAGGACAGCGGAGCATGTAAGGTCACATTGTTCCGCCTCAGAGGAGAAGCTCGCTGGGCACTGTCGCATTCTCAGTTCCCAGTGAGTTTGATTAAAGCAATGTCAGGGGCCCTCACACGACGTTCAAGACGTGGAAGACTCATTAGGCCACGAGAGAGACCAGGACACCCTGGCATTTCTTCTCAAGAGGCCATGATGGCCCTTTTATAGGGGTCTTGGGTACCCTCAGGGCTTGCGAAAGGAGCTAGTGAGATGCCGTCCCCCCTTATGTTGGTGACGATGCATCATTGAGAGAAGTGGAGCACTGGGATAATGTGCCATATGCTCCATTTACCTTAAGGATGTAGTGACAGCAGGCTTTCTACTGTATTCTAGTTTCTGTTTTTTAAACCACAGTCCGTAGTGCCTAATATCTTTTCTTTGAAATGTATCCAGGCAACATATACCAATTGTTATAAATATGCACAAACTGCATCGTCGCATACGCTTTCAGATTCCACACGCTCACGTTCCACTCAAGGCCAGCTTCTGAGTGTTTCGCTACATTAATCTTTGGAGAGTCATGAGGACGTCTTAACCTTACAGTACTTTTAGATTTCAAAACTGCAGATATCAGTGCTGTGGAGATGTAGCTTGATAAGGTAGGGATGATCCCCCCAAACCTTTTGTTTGCTTCCTAGAAGAAGCAATTTTCTTCTACTCTAAGCATCCTCTCCCAGATGTTTCCATTCCCATTATTGGGGCAGTAGTCTCAGATGCAGACCGTGGTGGTCTAGTGAGTCTAGTGAGATGAAACAATGAGATTTTGACAACCAACGGCACAGACCCCTCTTTCTCCGGCCCCTTGAATGGTACTGACAGGAAATAGAGGTGCTGGGGTGCGATGCCATATCCAATGCTAAAGGGAACTGGCAAGACCAAGAATGGGAGATCGCTGTCCTTGGAAGGATATACTGTGGCTCCTACCAGACAAGATTAGAGGGATGCCTAGCATGCAGTGGCCAGAATTACAGCCTTGCTTATGACAGATGTTACCTATTAAATTACACAGAATTGGGGCAGCTTCTACCTTAGACTACCTGCATTGTCCAATCTGGCCCTGAACGCACCATGAAATATTTTTTTCTGTTTTCTCCTTATCCTTTGCTCTTCTATTCAGACACTTTCTCTTTTTCAGTGAAGCACTCTCACTCCTTCTTGATGTCGCAGGCTGAACCAGGCAGCATCCAGAACATTAAAGAAGCTGCCAGGAATCTGAGTAGAGACCAACAGTTCCGAGAAAAGCTCTACCAAATCATCACGAAACAGGAAGCCTCCCAGGGGGCTGGAAAGTGATTTCTGGCATCTCCACGGGGCTCATAACGAAACACCACAAACAATGAGTCGAGAACACGCTCTGCTGTCTGATCTCCACTCCTTTATTAAGCTGGTGGATTGCAAATTGGGAAGCTTGAAGAACCATATTGCGTTGGATATTTTTCCAAACCATAAATGTTACAGAATATTTTCCATAACAAGGCATAACGAGAAAATGTAAACTATATATATATTTACTATATAATACACATAGTATAATGCATTTACAGTTATTACACTTTTTAGTAACTTTGTAAATATGATCTCAAACTGATCCAAAACTTTTTGAGTTTCTTGCTGCACAATGAAGGGACATCGGGGTGACCAGAAACCTTAAAAAATGCAGGCCTCTTTAAATGGACTCTTATTATCCAGTGTATAATACACTGTTTAATGTACTGGTAGGGAGACTAACCTGGACTGGTGGTGGTTACTCAGACCTTGTTTGCTTTCTTGGCTGAAATTTCACTCGTAATCTTCCCCGCTGCCGACAGCTGTATTGATTTGAAGAACACAGAAGTTCTGGGGCAGCCTTCTTTTGATTGGGAATGCCCCATTATTTTAACTCCACCTATGTAAAGAACGCTCTATGGTGGGCACTAGAGGTAGGGGGGTGGTGAGCAACTAAGACTTGGCTCAACCATAAAGTAAAGGAGGCTATGTGATGTGAATGGCCTATGACTAGCATTGGGCATTGTAATCCTAGGATCAGTTTGGAGATTAGCCATTTCAAGATGAAATTGCAATGTAATTAAATATTATTGACGTTCAAAATGTGGCTTTTTGGAGGATTTGTGCGTCTGAAACTGGCTTTTGTTAAAGAAATGGCAAAATGACTTGGAAGTCCACAGAATAGAGCAGCAGCTATATCAGAGATAGAGCGTACTTACACATAAGCTCACGTGGCTTGTCCACGTGAGTTTATGGTGAGTCCCATGGGTTATAGCGAGTAATATAGGCACATGCATTGAAACCCTAATCGTGCTCTGCAGAGAGATTTATCATTGTCGTTACAGATCTACTTTGCCGTCTTTCAGAACCAAAATAATTGCCGTACGTTTAAGCATGATTTCTACAGACTGTTTAAGAACTCGAGAGGCCATTGGTTTGCAAATGTATTTTTATATAAAAAAAAACCTATTTTACACACAAATTGTATAAATCAAACAGTGCAAAGTGATTGTACTAAATAAAACAGTGACATAAAGGGGACAATATTCAATGCGCAGAAAAAAGTGGAGGTGCCGCTAAATGTTCTGCTAATGCCTCCGACCAACCTCTCTGCTGTGTATTTGTGCTTTTAATAACTTTGAATGGTGCTAAGAATAACCATTCAAACAACTTTACAACCAAAAATTTCAATTTCTAACACTTTAAATTAATTACTGGAAATACACGACCTACCCTGCTTTCTCTGAGTAGCGCATTAGTGGAAATGATTCATTTAAGGATATAGGAAAAAGAGGTGTTCTATTAGTTTTGCTCAGTAGATATCTCTGGAAACTTTTGATATGGTATTATCCCCCAAAATAAGCTGGTTAAAAAAATACTGTGCCATATCCCTATCCTTTTTGTGCACGCTTTTGTAACGTTTCGGCTGGGCAACCAAAGGGTCTCGTCATCAGATCACAACTGGGGGACTGCTTTTTGGAGATGACAGAAAAGTTACAGAAACTTGGAATCTGATGGCAGATAAGAACTATTCGGCCAATCTACTCTGGTTTTTCCTTAGATAAAGATCAGGTCTTATCTTAGATTCAGGGATCTAATGGGAGGCTATTCTGCTTATTTAACACGTCCTTATCTAAGCCTCTGACTCTCTAGTTTTAGATTATGACCTCTTGTTCTTCCTCTTTTGAAATAAACTCCTCCACTCGTTTTCTCATTGTTGCTTTGCACACAGCCTGTCCCACCGAGTTGTAGAAACCAGACCCATACTGGCCATCTGGCAAACTGGGATAAATTGCATGGTCAGGACCCCTATGGTACTGCTTACCTTTACTGACTACTGGATACACAAGGACACACCTTGGGAGAGTGTAGGAAAGTAGCATACGGCTGACGTATGTCATCACCCTCCAACTGTAGAGTGCCTTAAATTCCCAGTCCACCCATCGTAGGAACACCTGGCTGCATGCATCGCATGAGGCTACTATTGCACAGAAACCAGTACAGAGCCAGTTACATGTCAACGAATTCTATGATCCAAAAGAGGGTTAGAAACTGAGTACACACAAAGGATGGTGGCAGAAATGTATACATACAATAATAGCAACTGTTTGCATATTGTTGATTCTTTACATGCATTCTTTCCAAGGGCTCACATACAACTTTAACCATTTGCTAGTTTAGCAATGCATTTGAAGAATAATAAGGTTATAGGCTACAAATATCTCAGTATAAAGAAAACATTCATGACACTGCTATCCACACCTCTTTGGTGAATTACATAACGTGCATTAAATAAAATACATTTGTACAATAACATTCTCCCCAAAACAACAGACTTTCTCTAAACGTTACACAGGAATTTGTAAATAAAGTTGATGGTCACAGTGAAATAAAGAAACGGAATTTGGTGCAAGCGCATAGGTGTAGCGTACCTAGCTGGGGCGGTTTAATTTTGGTCCAAGCACATTTTTATTAAAAGTAAGTAACACACCAAAATTGGACAGAACAATTCAATAACAATATATATATATATATATATAATTGCTATTGTAATCACACTCCTATCATGTCCAGACAGCCAGTTCATGCTAGAACTAAGTCAGTACATGCTGGAATCTGGGTATGCCTGGGCATGATAGGATTGCTGTTAACAATATTAATATTGCTGTTTATTTTTTTTTGTCTTATTTTGGTGTGTTACTTACTTTTAATAAAAGTGTATAGGTTTTGTTTTTAAAGGTGTGGGGGGTGTCATTTTTGGGTTTGGAAAAGTGAATGCTGGATTTTCGGTTTCGGTCCAGAATTTTCATATTAGTGCATTACAGCTATATACTAAGCCAGACACTGAAGTGGTAGGCCTAGACCACATCAATGTTTGGCTTAGTATATAGTGATAGGGGTTATGCTGCGTTATTGTCAATGTCTGTCTCAATGTATAGTGATAGGGATTATGTGTGCCTCAGTATATAGTGACAGGTGTTATGCTGTACCCCTGTCAATGTTTGCCTCAGTATATAGTGATAGGTATTATGCTGTACCACCATCAGTGCGTGCCTCCGTATATAATGATATCAGTTTATCTCTTTACCACTGTCAAATGTTTGCTTCAAGATATAGTGGCATATATTATTATGCTTGCTACCAACCGTCAATGTTTGCCTCAGGTATTATAGTGAAGGTATTATGCGGACCACATCAGTGCGGTGCCTCCGTAATTTATATATCTTTATATATCTGTCAATGTTCCTGCGCTCAGATAACAATATAGTGATAGGTGTTATGCTGTACCACCGTCAATGTGTGCTTCAGTATATAATAATAACAGTGATGTTGTTAATGTTTGCCTAATGATAGAAGCTATGCAGTTTTAAAGTGTGTGTGTCTGGGGGGGGTGCCACATACAGGATCCGCCCCAGGTGCCAAATACTCTTGGTACGCCCCTGGGTGTAGCAATATAAATCATAGTTGTACCTATTTGTATCTCACTGTAGCAGCTTCTACCCCTTCTGATGGGAGGATGTTCTATTTATCTACCACCTCCTCAGCAAAGTAAAAGTTTTAGATTATGTCTCCTCCTTTGAAATAATCTTCCCTCCTGTACTTTGTTAAACCCCTTTATTAAAATCCCTTTATTTAAATGTTTCTATCACATCCCCTCTCTCTCTCCTTTCTTTCAGGCTGTACACATTGAAATCCATAACTGTTACCCTGCAAAGCAGTCACCATTTTGGTTGACCACCTCAAAACTCTCTCCAAAACGTATACCATGCCTCTGGCTCTACCTCAAAGACCCACAAAAATACCCTGTTTTCCTTAAATAACAAAATCCCTGATTTTTCAAAAAATAAACTAAATTACCATTTTCATTTCTAGAAAGCAACATTTCAACACTTTGCAGTGTATGTCTTTGTGTAAAATGTAACTGTCCATGTCCAGCTTTCCAAACTGCCCTGCTAGCTAATTACAGGTCATATATTTGGAGTACCCTTCCAAAATTCCCTTTTAACCAATCAGCATCCTTTTCTAAAATTAAAAAGAGAAAATCTTGAAACCTGCCTAATGTATAAAGAATGATTTGCAGTCCTTGGCCAAGAAACGTCACCACAGTTAATAAACTGTGTATTAGCGCCATCACCCCAAAGGTTCAAGCGCAAACACTTCTGCCTGCCAATGACCAGGGCCCGGCAGGCATACGTTGCTGACGGGCGCACACTGCAACACCCGATCTGGAGTAATGGGGAGCCAGCAGGCCCACATGTGCCCAGTGTGCCACGTGGCTATTCCATATAACTCACTAGCTCTAAAGTCATATCCCACTTGCCAACCATATTATGATTTTTACACACTGTAACAAAATTTAAACCTGTTGGACCAAAGTTCAACAAATTCAGCATTAATTATAGATTTATGTTTTCTTAATTTAAAGTATCTTATTTTATTTTTTTAGCGTAATTAATGCCTCCGCCAAATTGGGTAAAAATCGAATTTATATCATTAGAGCCAAATGTTCCAACAATGAAGTTACAAGAAACCAACTGGGGGGAAAAGTAGTAATAGTAGAAAAAGTAAACAATAAACAAAATGAACAAATATAACTTGTATCTATTGCTATCTAATCGTAGGACCATATGGAATTGATGGAAAATTCATTTAGAACCCCGAATAAGTTAACTTTTCCTGAGTTCTTTGGATCTGAAAATATCTGTAGCGCCGTGAGTGTGTAAAGGTGCGTGAAATGAAGTAGGAATAAATGCATTAAATGACATGTCTAAGAGGAACGTAAGAAACACATTTATGAGGAGATCCATGAGAAAGTTCTGCGCTTGATATTGACCGCAGCAAGGTCAATCAATTTATAGTACTTTTAGTACTGCTAATTCGTGTGAACAGAGGTCAGTAGTTATGTAATACATTTAACAGATTTGGTGCTATTTCAGTGCCTCATTTTTTGTCAATGTTGGAATATAATTCAGCTTCCAGAGCCATCTTGTCAAAGGTACGCGTGTTTGTCTCGGCTCGCACCCTCTCCCGGATGTTGAAGGATGCTCTGGCCACCGAGCGAGCATTGTCAAGTACAGTTTGCTTTTCCTTGCATATTTGTTCACTGCGCTCCAGCTTCTTCTCTATGGACATAAGTAGTTCCTGTCTCTTTATCTCCTCATTCTTCTGCACCCTCTGCCGGTTCTCTCTCTGTATCTTTTCCTTCTCCAGTCTGGCCTCTACAGCTTTCCTTGCTTTGTGTTGTACTACCTCCTCGGCCACCTGTGCTGCATGCTGCAGCCTCCTCTCAGCAGTTTTAGCAAGCTCTTGCAAATGTTCCCTGCGCTCCATCTCTCTCCTTTCTGCTGCCTGCCTGGCTCTCAAGATCTGTAATTCTTCCCTTCGAGCCTTGTTCTTTATCTCTTGCTGTTTTTTTTCCATCAGATGTTCCACGTTCTCCTGGGCCTTTTGGAGATTGTGCTCAAGACTCTTCCTAAGCTCTTCATTCTCTGATTCCTCCTTCTGTAGCAGCTCCTGTAGTACGACCTGGTGCTTCAAATTTTCCAATTTGTTTTGTGCACATTTATTAATCTGCAGCTTCTCAACTTTCTCCTGCTTCTTCTGTTGAGCTGTGAGAAGCTTTTCCTGAAGTTCCTCTCCTTCATGTTCCTCAGCCTCTTTCTTCACATATTCTTCTTGATGGGTCTTCTTTTGCTTACCTTCCAGTTTGGTTTTCTCCGACTTCCCTTTCTTGCGTTTATCCAGTTCTTGAGGCTGTTCCCTCCATTTCTCCAACTGTACCAAGCTTCTACTTTGTGTCAGGGAGGAAGCATTCAGATCATCAACAGAAATTCTGTTACACCGATTCTTTACTTGGGATTCCCACAGTCTCTGTCCTTGAAGTAGATACCTCTGCCTTTCCTTCTCTTCTTGCTCCTTTCTTAGTTCAGAGCTTCTTCGCTGCCTGTCCCATTGCAGATGAGCCCAGTAACGTTGCTCATTTCTAATATTTTCCTCCTCATGCTTGGCAATCATAATGGCTGCAATTTTCTTGTCCCTCTTTGGCAACTCTTGAATACCCTTCTTCTTCACCTCTTTCACCATCTTGTCCACTTTCTTGGTTGTTTGGGGTGAGTGACTCAGATCTCCAAGACTGAAGCTCCTTCCCAACAGGGAATTCACAGTCTCCAAGGTTCGTGGACTCTGAAGGAATTCTGCTGCTCTGGCTCGGCCGCCATCTCCACTATACGATGAAGCGGCAGACTCAGAGGATGTTTTGGTAGAGGCTCCATCCCTCACTTTCTGCAACGAGTCCAGTGATTGGCTCTTATTCTTTGGGGGAACAGTATGTACAGGATCAGTGGAAACTAAAGGATCATTACTTTGTGCATTGGTGGTAAGTGAAGGGTCACTCTTTTGTTTCTTGGATACTGGTGTGTGGCATTTCTGGGAGCCCTTGGCGTTGGGGTCCTTTGAGGGAGGAGTTTCTGTTCTAAGTACATCCTTAGAGGGAGGGGTATTTTTTCTTTGGCAGCCTACAGATGGTGGAGAATCAAACCTGTGGGCAACGTTTCCACTGTTAGGTTCTGCCCTTGATGGTCCTTTTGAAGTCGATGGGGAACCAATTGTGTTGCTAAGTACCAATGGTAAAATCCGCCTCTTTTCTTGCCGAATAATCCTTTCTCTCTCCTCACGGCACATCTTCAGTTTCCTTTGCCTCTCGATCTCATAAAATTCACAAAGACCAGTAGCCACTCGCATAGATCGTCCCGGCGCCTCTCGTACCAAATCAGAAAGGCTCCTGGCCAGTAGTTCCACGGGCTTTACCATACAGCGAGCACAAGCCTCTAGCGAGCGGGGACTTGTCAGTACGTAACGGCTTCCCTCTGCATCTGGACTTTCAAAGTTATAAAGATCTAGGTGTAGCATAGGTGAGTGCTCCCTTTGACGTCCAGAAGCCCCTCCAGACAATTCTTGTCCTCCTGGATCCTCTATGGGCTCTGTCATCATTCCTGGAGGAAAGACTTAGTATCAGCGTGGTCCTCTGCTTAGATGGTGATGTTTGTGTATGAGAAATGGGTAGGAGGTGGGCAATGTAGCATATTCATACAATTTACACACAGCCAGGAGGAGGCACATTAGAGGTACCCAAACATCAAAGCAAGGGTTTCATTGGGCTTTGTGTTGACCCACATTTAAAGCAGTTTAAAGGACTGTTGAAAGACTGCAGGGGTCACAGCTACAGGATGCAGCGCTCAGGGCCATTGGTTCTAAATCGGGTCTCCTTACAAATATGCTGTGTCGCTAGTCTCAATTTACTTCAGCACAGGCAGCGGCTCCTGTATTTACTGCTATGCAGGATTTGTTAGAATAAAGCACTGCTGTCTGGGTGAGGGGCAGAGAGGATGTCCTCATTTTCCTGCATACATATAACACTTAATGCAAACCTGAAATCATGTTTAATTCTATGGATATGGGTGATCAGTACGCTATTGCATGTATATAACGAGGTACGATCTGTTACTCACCACAAGCTAAGCTCCAGGGCGTGGGTATCACCAGAGTTCAGCACTACAGCGGTGGACAGCAACCAGATGTCAGGGGAGGTGGGGGGAGATATAGAGAACAGCCAGGGTCAGGGCAGGAGGGGGTATTTAAATAGAATAGCCAGGAATCAGACGGTGGGAGGAAGATGGAAGGAGCAGCCAGAAATCTAAAACAGAATGGATGCAGTTCCTCCAAAGCAGCCAGGGATCGGAGGGAGGGGTGCAAATGCGCAGAACAGACAATGAATGGGAGGAGGGAGGGAACAGGAATGGCTGCACAAATCGACAATGGGAGGGAGGGGGTGCTGTTATAGGAACAGCCTGAGAAAGGCAACAGGGGAATACATGCAAATTCATAGAAAATAATGGAAGAGAACCATCTAGTCTGCCCATGTTTTCCTAATGTAAAGACTCAAACTGTAATCAGTCCTTGGTCTTCTCAGGACACATATTCCTATCCCATGTATGTTTGAAATCCCTACTCGTATTAACCTTTACTGCTTCTACTGGGAGATTGTGTCATTTATCTACTACCCTCTCAGAATTGATGTACCTTGCACCAAGAGGCATTGTGAAAGCAGGGCTTATGTTAAAGTGGGTCTATAAGAGATGGCTGATTAAATTAGAATTACACATGTCACCCATGTCACTCTGGGGTACTTCTGCATGGTCCAATCATTGGATTGTTTTACTGGGCATTTATGTTGGGTTGATGTATTTTAGTAACTATATTTCACTTTCTTTCATTTCTGTACATTTTTTGGTGGATGCCGAACGTGAGTGACAACGGCAGTTGTGTTACTCCCAGTATTTCCAGACATGTTTAAATTACTTTGTACAAATTTAGACCATTTACGCTTAAAGCATTAAAAGCACTGAAGTTGTGTGAATTTTTAACAGTTCAGTTTCTTTGTGCATTTTCGATTCATGTGTAATTCTAATTTAATCAGCCATCTCTTATAGACCCACTTTAACATAAGCCCTGCTTTCACAATGCCTCTTGGTGCAAGGTACATCAATTCTGAGAGGGTAGTAGATAAATGACACAATCTCCCAGTAGAAGCAGTAAAGGTTAATACGAGTAGTGATTTCAAACATACATGAGATAGGAATATGTGTCCTGAGAAGACCAAGCAGACTCCGGAAGTTGTATACGCGTATTGCGTAGATGTCTTCTGCCGGCCTCCCTTGAGATTGTTAAAGCACATCGTGCAGACGTGCCGGCAGCGGAGGCTGTTTACCCGCATTGCCGCTGCAGGTGAACGTCTGCGCGATGCGCTTAGACAACCTCTCGTGCCGGTACTTCCCCCGTGGAAAGTGCCGGCAGGGGAGGCTGTCTGAGCGTATCGGAGAGTAGGATACAGGTCTCCTGCACCGCTGCGGGGGATCTGTATCCTAACCCCGCTGCCTGCCCGGTGCCCGGGACTGCATGTCCCGGGCATCGGGCGCTAGACCACAAATATAGGCAGCACCCCCACTTTAAAGACTTAAAGTGGGGGGAAAAAGTGCGGCCTATATTCGGGCAAATACGGTATTTGAGTTACACAATGTAAGTTAAAAAAGGTTGCTTTTATGAATAAGTTATTCTCAAAGCAGATGTATTATATTTTAGTGTCAATGTCATGATTTACACAGGAAAGGGTAGGAAAAACCTTCAATATTGTAAAACAAAAATACAACCAAATTGAAAGAACATCAGCAGACCATATGAAGGGCGCGTATCCCAACATTTCCTTATGACTTTTTGATCACCATAGCTCCTCATATATTTTTTTGCGAAATGGCCTTTCTTGCATTCTGGAAAAGCAAATACCCATCCACTTACATAACCATTTACATATCTCTCAAAGTACTTGGACAAGTAGAGTCCTTAAGGCTATAAACAACAAACTCGGTGTAATCCTTACATATGTTCTGTGTGGAATTAGAATTGAATTTCCAAAGGTTTGGCTTCACTTAGCTCTACATAGTAAATGTTGAAAAAAAGAAGATAAACGGTAAAAGTATGGTAAAATAGAGGTAAAATTATAAAGAAAGAAGCTATGAGGGTAATTAATGTGTGAATCCATTGAGCGAGCTTGTTTTTGTTTTGATGCAAGGTACTCTACTTAATCGATTATGACAAACTGGAACATGATCAATACCCATTACTCCACAGGAAGAAAGACTGTGTCCAAACTGACCCCAGTCATGTACAGGAGCCATACTTTTATCATCTTTATGGATTCCCCTGTAATGTTTTATAAAGTGTTCTTCAAATTACCGGCTCATCTTGCCTTTAAGAGTCCACAAGGGCATTCAATCATGTAAATGACATATGAGCTTTGGTATCTGAGTGATGAAACCTGATGAAACACTGAGCAGTTGTAACCCCTCTTTGGAATTACTGAATTAAATGTTTCTGGCTGTAAGTGTCCTTAAAACAGGAATATTCAGTTGCATATTTTTGTCATCATGTGATCACAAGCCTGATTTAATCTCTATTTTTTATGGGTGGTTCGTGTTTTGATTGCATGATCCACGTCACTGCCATTTATTTAAATCATAAACCTTTTTTCGCTAAATCTCTCAGCTGCTTCCAGGCACTTAGGTCATAAAGTAAGTCTAATAAAGGAAGGTGCATGAAAATTATTCAGAAACAAAGTTATGGTTATATCTGTACTCTTCCCAAACACTCTAGCTTTACTGAAAATAGATGGGTGTACAAGAAGTTGATTTCTTTCTTTCTTTAATGGGTTGTGAAGTGAATCCAACTATCAATGTGATTCCGACACTCAATGAACTGTGTTGAGTCCGATTCTGCACCCTGACAAATAAAAGAAAAGAAATCATCAATATACGGGTATCTCAGGCAATGTCTTTGTAGCATTCTGTAAATAGGTTTGTGTAAGAGGGACCATGCTGCTCCATGTGGCTGCTTCCTGGATCAATCTATATAACCATTGAGGTCCATGGACTGGATTAATAAACAGGACATTAAACCTTACATCTAGAAGAGATACATCATATGAGATAGCAAAGTAGCTCTTGCTATGAAATATTTTGTAGAAGGAACAAAAGACTAGAAGTGCCTCCAGATGGTCACCACCTCATCATCATCATCAACAGAGCAAATGTGACAATGTGGACGACTCTTGCTTGATAGTGCGGACGGCTTTTGACCTTGGAAGAAATGTCCTTTCCATGAAGAACATTCCTGCGTACATACAGGAACCTCCAAAACCAGCAGAGCTCACATCTTTACCTGGACCTTTAAAGTTTCACAACCAGAGCCAGTTGAGAGCTTTGCTCTTTTATGTCTATTCTGTCAGCAAAAGGTCCATGTAGAGAATGCTAAGGAACCCGATATATGACTTGGACCTGAAGGGTTCTTCTCAGTGAAGGAAAATGTCATCAAGGGTCTTCTAAAATATTATTCTGTGTTTAAAAGTAATCACGTGGGATCTATTGTTTGACGAAATATATATGTATGTATATATATCATATATATAGTATATATGTATGTAAATATATAATATATAGTATATATGTATGTAAATATATAATATATAGTATATATGTATGTAAATATATAGTATATAGTATATATGTATGTATCTCTTGTAAAGTCCTTGATAATCGGGAGATCCCTGTAAACCGGGCAGATAGCCAAGCAATTGTAACATATCTTGATACAGATTAGTATTAGTTATTATGTGACTCTATTATGTGACAGTCCTGGCTGTTAGGACTTGATACATTGTACTTTCTTAGCTTTCCTCCATTGCTGGGCCCACTGCCTATCCTGAACGGTAACGTCTATTGAGACAGTGGCTTCTATGCTCACAGGTACCGGTGTCGGTGCATACGTGTGTCTTATGAGTCCTCGGGGGACTCGAGGCTCCCCCCTGTGCCATTGAATTGAAATGAGCACTGTTATGGAACTGAAGACTACCACGTTTCCTGCTTCCTTATTATGAATGCTTTGTATAGGAGGGTCACTTCCGGAGTGTCCCACACAGTGCCTTGACGTCACTTCCGCGCCGAGAACAAGACCAGGCAGCTTCCGAACCACCGAGAGCAGGACCGGCTTCCGGCTCGCGGATATCGGGTCCTGGAGCTGTGCAGGGAGCGGGTGGTCCACTCGGTGCCCCGGGACGTGCCGGTGAGTGGGTTATATGTATACAAAGCGGAATGTGTTGGGCGGCGGTGGCGGTATATACCGCTGTCTGTATATGGGAGTAAAGGGACAGAGAAACAGGAAGCGATACCATATACCGCAGTGTAGCCTCCTGTAAACACAGGGCCGAGCTGTATATGTACATACGGTACATATGTAACAGTGACTGTATATACACGTATGTGTATGTGTTTATATAATTACATATGTTTGTGTATATATGATACGAGACGTTTCAGGAAGTAGAGAAAGGCAATGGGGGAGGGAGGCGTATAGACGCCGCTACGGTTGATTCGAGGGGAAGTAAACAAAAGAGAAGCGATCTTTTACAAGGACAGGAAGTCCCTATAGACCGAAGAGGTCCCTATATATTATTTAATGTGTAGAGTGAAGTGTACGGGGTGGGTTGCCTGGCAAAATAATTGGGCTAGAAAGGCTGTGTGTGTTTATATAATTTGTGTGTCATCTGGGCTGAATTTTGCAACTTTTGTTACCTGATTTCCTGATACATAATGATCGCTCGGCTCTATCCGACCCCACCTCTCATTTATTACAATATACAGAGTTTTGTGTGATTTAGAGCTTTGGAACGTTTGGTGCCTGGGGCTGATTTTCAGGACTGCCTTCCTATTTTAGCCATTCCTTAAGAACAAAACACAAACACTACGGTCAGAGTAAGTTACTGATTTAATCTAAAGGGCCAAGGTGGCCCTTCTTGGTTGAGAAGCACATCAGGGGTCTCCTGGATCCTCGGGTTCAGGTGCACACGTGGGATCTGTATTGTGGAAGAGCATGTTCTGTGTATTCTTTTGATTTATTTGTTCTTTGAGGGTCCCAAGCTCGGTCACAATTATAAAACATGATCACTTGTTAAATTGTTATGAAATTAAGCAAGTAAACCGGAATAAAACTGTTAGTGGCGACACCTGGAAGAGATGTATGTACAATGATTATGGTGCAAAGTTTGAAACTAGAGCAACCAAAAGAATAGTTCCATCAGCAAGGACGTTGGTTGCTATGGTGATAGGACCACTTGTCAAATGGACTCAAATTGTGGGTCCGGGTACCAGTTTAGCATGTGATGCCGATGGCAGATCTCGCATACAACACTAAATAACCGGTAAGCTAGTTTATTGCGTCAAAGCTAAATGCAAACACTGTAACAATGTTGTGTATGAGTTAGAGCCTGGGATAGGAATGTGACCGTTCTCCTTTAAATAAAGTGCGTCTGAAACCTGTTTTGCTCCAAATAAAGAATTGTTTCGTATTAAAATGTAGTAGATGATTGTCGTGTCTTTACTCGCTGGCTTTCACTATAGAACTTGTCAATCCAGAGAAACCACTTGTTGATATCTCCCTATCAGGGCAGATCCGCTCCTGGTGAGCAACTTAACTAAGGTTCGAAACACGCATGCCATCTAGATTAATGGCTGTTTATTCTAAATTTCCATTAAATATTAATTGTTTGCTTCAGGGACCACCCTGCTGTGGGCAGGTGGTCACAGCAGGACAATGTAAAATGTGAAGCGGCTTTTCCTCCTGGAACAAGTAAGTCATCGCCGCAGTGTTATGGCTCCGTTTTTTATTTTTGCTTATTGAAAGTGAGGTGCAAACGTTCTTAGATAAGCGTGTTAACCCGATCTTAACAAATGCAGGGTTACAGGCTGTCCTGACATGTGCCAGGTTGCTGTCAGACTCACACAGATGGATCTGTCACAAACCCTGAGTGATTGAGCTGCCTGTTGGGCGTCTCGAGGACCAGAGTTTGGAACTTCTGCTTTATAGATCTTCACATGCTAGAAAATGACACCGTTATCAAGCTTTTCCGCATAGACGAGAGGCTGGAAATCAAATGATTAGAAACACAAGATGTATGTGTGAACATACGGGATACATACATGATCGCAGGGTGTCTGGCAGGTGGTTTCATTGATATCGGTCCTAAGTGACATACTGAGTCCTGTGACACCATTCTAAGGACTTAGCAGGCTTATATAGGTTTGCGCAAACATATTCTAAGTGAAATATTGATGTATACTCTTACATAGAACTCTATGGCAGATAACAATCATTCGGGCATCTAACCTGCCCTTTTTTCCTAATGTAAGTGACTCAAACTCGAGTCCCTTGGTCTGGTCCCATAATGAGGATATCTTTCTGTCTATCTCATGCATGTTTAAATTCCCTTACTGTATTAACCTCCACCCCTTCTGCTGGGAGACTGTTCCATTTATCTACCACCCTCTCAGTAAAGTAGAATCTATAGGTACAAATGCAAAATATTCTCTGAAACCTTGTGGAGGGGCAGTAATCCTCATCTTGTTGTCGCTGTGTCTTTTTGCAGTCTCACCAAAGTGTTTTTTTTTCTTCTTCTTCTGCTAGATAAAGGGCTGAAGAGTCTGCAGAAACTAGACGCTGATCAAGAACCCCTGGCAGCAAGGCAAAAAAAACATTTCTGGGCTGTAAGTTCATTGTTATTGACAGTGTGTGTGTGTATAATATGCATATTTATGTGCAAAGTAGGATGCCGTATGACCAATTAAGCATGTAATACTTTGTGAAGGTTCCGAATAAGTTCTCATCAGGGCACATGGCATCCAATCATCATAGAAGAACAAACTCCCCTGTGGTACATGTCTCGTGTTTAGCTGATTTCTGCTATATGTTCTTTGGTTGCCTGGTTCTGTCTTACAAATGCCCCTTTTCTTCCCCAGGCTGGAAAGTGTATGCTCTGATATATTGGGTACTCGAAGATGTACCGTGGAGCGGTAGCTGCACATAGTCCCCTCTGGTGTACAGTTTGGTCTTCAGGGGGGCAGAGGCTGCCCCTCCAGTTGGTCTTGACTCTGTTTTTCCTGTCGAATGCACTATGCTCAGGTACGTACGTTTTTACTGCTATTATTCCAAGAAGACTTGGTACCACAACAGAAGGGCGCACGTGCCCATTATCACTGAAAAGTCCTCACTGTTTGGCATACTTAATGATCGCCACTACTGCTAAGTGTGGCTGGCGATAAACATAAAGTGTTGGAACAATGCAAATAAATATACGTATTGTATACGTGAGCATCCTGGCTATACCTCCTGCTGCCTGGTATATCCTTTCCACTGAAATAACGTCATACTTCTGTCACATATGATATCCTTCGTATGAAGCCCTCAAATGCTTCATATAATATTTCCACCCTTTTTCTTACGACAAGGGCAATTACTTCTTGTCTTCCTGCCCCCGTTTCCTGACTTTCCTCACTTTAATGCCTTAGTTTGATTAAGTGTCCATATTCATACCGAGTCACCTCTCTCTCTCTCTCTGCCATTCGTTATCCTGGCTGCCAATATCTGCCCGGATCAGATAGAAAATCCTTGCATAAACTTGCAAAGCCCTCACATTACTGCACCTGTCTGCCTTAATCCTCTTGCACCAGGACCTGTCCCTTCATGCTGATGGTTATAAATGCCTTCCCTCTACCGTCATTTCTGCCCACAAGGGATTGTCATGATACCCCGATCCTGTGAATGCTCTTCTTCTCTGCTCCATCGACACCCCCCGCCCCCCAGCTTTGAAAACACTCCCTTCGGAGGAGTCACCATCCTTTATCCGGCAGCACCATCAACACCTTCGGGTTGACCTATTATCGGGTATTGAACACTAGATGAGTTACATGAAAGACTGTAGTATTCATTCATTTTTATTCTTAAATTAGAAAGGAACGTATGCAAAGCGTTAAACGTGTAGTAAATCCGGCTGACCGAATCCCATCAAATTTCACGAAAATCAAAAAGGTCGACAGCGTGGTGCTAGTTTTGTTAGGTTCTACATAAGACAAGTGTGATTGTTGTTGAAGTGGTGCAGGGTTGTTTGAGGCATCTATGATCTGTCGCATTATCAACGGTTCTTTGTTCTCTGTGGTTGCAGAGAGTGGGTTTCATGGTATGTATCGTGCGCAATGTCACTGTGTGTTCAATGCAATGCATTGTGTGTGTGTGTAGCTTTCAAGCAGGAGATCCACCATGTTTCAAGGCTAAAAGATGGGCATGGGCTAAAAACTGGACCCGGAGAGGTTACATAAAAAAAATCCTTTAGATGTAGAGACAAGTGGGCTTGGTCATACAGAAAATTCTGTCATCAGAAAATAATTAGCTTTATAGGCTGTTATATGTGTCACTGTCGGCATACAGCTAGTGTATAACATGGTATGTTTAAGCTTCATAAAGCAGATAATAGAAGCAATGCGGCTATCCCGTCATTAAGTAATGTGTTCCGTCTTTGGCTGTCTCTGGGTGTGATTGAGACTGTCTAGATATGAGATACACAAAAGGGTCCCAGTCTGCAAAAATATTTCCAATCGCAGCAGTTGTGCGAGAGCACAATGATGCATCTGGTCATCTAATATTCATTGTGACAGTGACCCAGCCATCTGTCTCGGGGAATAAGGACTGCTTTCAGTGTCTAGGGATTACACTGAAATTCCATTAGCATATGAATATGATCAGGAAGTAGGAATGCTTTCCTTCCATTCAGTGCGACAGTCATGCACTGCGGTACTTAACTCTTAACCATATGTCCTTTCTCAATGATTAATTCTGCCACACTTCTGGCTAACCTGGAGACTGCTGACCCTATGGTGACTTGCGAGCCTTTAGCCTGCCTGGATCCATCTGCGGTGAACAGTTTTCCGGTTTCATGTCAAGTTACATAGTTACATAGGCTGAAAAAAGACATGCGTCCATCAAGTTCAGCCTTTCCTATATCTGTTAATTTGTTGCTGTTGATCCGAAAGAAGGCAAAAAATCCCAGTTTCGCTCTTTCCAATTTTGCACTAACCAGAGAAAAAAATTCCTTCTTGACCCCAAAATGGCAGTCAGATTTCTCCTTGGATCAATAAGCTGTTTCCCGATAATTAAATATTATATCCCCGAATATTATGTTTTTCCAGGTATCCATTCCGTTGCAGTTTAAACGTCTGTACAGACTCTGATAAAACTACCTCTGCAG
>VKOC01000008.1:29835918-29850338 GCA_009364415.1 Spea multiplicata
GGAAAAACATAATATTCGGGGATATAATATTTAATTATCGGGAAACAGCTTATTGATCCAAGGAGAAATCTGACTGCCATTTTGGGGTCAAGAAGGAATTTTTTTCTCTGGTTAGTGCAAAATTGGAAAGAGCGAAACTGGGATTTTTTGCCTTCTTTCGGATCAACAGCAACAAATTAACAGATATAGGAAAGGCTGAACTTGATGGACGCATGTCTTTTTTCAGCCTATGTAACTATGTAACTTGACATGAAACCGGAAAACTGTTCACCGCAGATGGATCCAGGCAGGCTAAAGGCTCGCAAGTCACCATAGGGTCAGCAGTCTCCAGGTTAGCCAGAAGTGTGGCAGAATTAATCATTGAGAAAGGACATATGGTTAAGAGTTAAGTACCGCAGTGCATGACTGTCGCACTGAATGGAAGGAAAGCATTCCTACTTCCTGATCATATTCATATGCTAATGGAATTTCAGTGTAATCCCCAGACACTGAAAGCAGTCCTTATTCCCCGAGACAGATGGCTGGGTCACTGTCACAATGAATATTAGATGACCAGATGCATCATTGTGCTCTCGCACAACTGCTGCGATTGGAAATATTTTTGCAGACTGGGACCCTTTTGTGTATCTCATATCTAGACAGTCTCAATCACACCCAGAGACAGCCAAAGACGGAACACATTACTTAATGACGGGATAGCCGCATTGCTTCTATTATCTGCTTTATGAAGCTTAAACATACCATGTTATACACTAGCTGTATGCCGACAGTGACACATATAACAGCCTATAAAGCTAATTATTTTCTGATGACAGAATTTTCTGTATGACCAAGCCCACTTGTCTCTACATCTAAAGGATTTTTTTTATGTAACCTCTCCGGGTCCAGTTTTTAGCCCATGCCCATCTTTTAGCCTTGAAACATGGTGGATCTCCTGCTTGAAAGCTACACACACACACAATGCATTGCATTGAACACACAGTGACATTGCGCACGATACATACCATGAAACCCACTCTCTGCAACCACAGAGAACAAAGAACCGTTGATAATGCGACAGATCATAGATGCCTCAAACAACCCTGCACCACTTCAACAACAATCACACTTGTCTTATGTAGAACCTAACAAAACTAGCACCACGCTGTCGACCTTTTTGATTTTCGTGAAATTTGATGGGATTCGGTCAGCCGGATTTACTACACGTTTAACGCTTTGCATACGTTCCTTTCTAATTTAAGAATAAAAATGAATGAATACTACAGTCTTTCATGTAACTCATCTAGTGTTCAATACCCGATAATAGGTCAACCCGAAGGTGTTGATGGTGCTGCCGGATAAAGGATGGTGACTCCTCCGAAGGGAGTGTTTTCAAAGCTGGGGGGCGGGGGGTGTCGATGGAGCAGAGAAGAAGAGCATTCACAGGATCGGGGTATCATGACAATCCCTTGTGGGCAGAAATGACGGTAGAGGGAAGGCATTTATAACCATCAGCATGAAGGGACAGGTCCTGGTGCAAGAGGATTAAGGCAGACAGGTGCAGTAATGTGAGGGCTTTGCAAGTTTATGCAAGGATTTTCTATCTGATCCGGGCAGATATTGGCAGCCAGGATAACGAATGGCAGAGAGAGAGAGAGAGGTGACTCGGTATGAATATGGACACTTAATCAAACTAAGGCATTAAAGTGAGGAAAGTCAGGAAACGGGGGCAGGAAGACAAGAAGTAATTGCCCTTGTCGTAAGAAAAAGGGTGGAAATATTATATGAAGCATTTGAGGGCTTCATACGAAGGATATCATATGTGACAGAAGTATGACGTTATTTCAGTGGAAAGGATATACCAGGCAGCAGGAGGTATAGCCAGGATGCTCACGTATACAATACGTATATTTATTTGCATTGTTCCAACACTTTATGTTTATCGCCAGCCACACTTAGCAGTAGTGGCGATCATTAAGTATGCCAAACAGTGAGGACTTTTCAGTGATAATGGGCACGTGCGCCCTTCTGTTGTGGTACCAAGTCTTCTTGGAATAATAGCAGTAAAAACGTACGTACCTGAGCATAGTGCATTCGACAGGAAAAACAGAGTCAAGACCAACTGGAGGGGCAGCCTCTGCCCCCCTGAAGACCAAACTGTACACCAGAGGGGACTATGTGCAGCTACCGCTCCACGGTACATCTTCGAGTACCCAATATATCAGAGCATACACTTTCCAGCCTGGGGAAGAAAAGGGGCATTTGTAAGACAGAACCAGGCAACCAAAGAACATATAGCAGAAATCAGCTAAACACGAGACATGTACCACAGGGGAGTTTGTTCTTCTATGATGATTGGATGCCATGTGCCCTGATGAGAACTTATTCGGAACCTTCACAAAGTATTACATGCTTAATTGGTCATACGGCATCCTACTTTGCACATAAATATGCATATTATACACACACACACTGTCAATAACAATGAACTTACAGCCCAGAAATGTTTTTTTTGCCTTGCTGCCAGGGGTTCTTGATCAGCGTCTAGTTTCTGCAGACTCTTCAGCCCTTTATCTAGCAGAAGAAGAAGAAAAAAAAACACTTTGGTGAGACTGCAAAAAGACACAGCGACAACAAGATGAGGATTACTGCCCCTCCACAAGGTTTCAGAGAATATTTTGCATTTGTACCTATAGATTCTACTTTACTGAGAGGGTGGTAGATAAATGGAACAGTCTCCCAGCAGAAGGGGTGGAGGTTAATACAGTAAGGGAATTTAAACATGCATGAGATAGACAGAAAGATATCCTCATTATGGGACCAGACCAAGGGACTCGAGTTTGAGTCACTTACATTAGGAAAAAAGGGCAGGTTAGATGGCCGAATGGTTGTTATCTGCCATATACATCAATATTACACTTAGAATATGTTTGCGCAAACCTATATAAGCCTGCTAAGTCCTTAGAATGGTGTCACAGGACTCAGTATGTCACTTAGGACCGATATCAATGAAACCACCTGCCAGACCCCCTGCGATCATGTATGTATCCCGTATGTTCACACATACATCTTGTGTTTCTAATCATTTGATTTCCAGCCTCTCGTCTATGCGGAAAAGCTTGATAACGGTGTCATTTTCTAGCATGTGAAGATCTATAAAGCAGAAGTTCCAAACTCTGGTCCTCGAGACGCCCAACAGGCAGCTCAATCACTCAGGGTTTGTGACAGATCCATCTGTGTGAGTCTGACAGCAACCTGGCACATGTCAGGACAGCCTGTAACCCTGCATTTGTTAAGATCGGGTTAACACGCTTATCTAAGAACGTCTGCATCTCACTTTCAATAAGCAAAAATAAAAAACGGATCCATAACACTGCGGCGATGACTTACTTGTTCCAGGAGGAAAAGCAGCTTCACATCTTACATTGTCCTGCTGTGACCACCTGCCCACAGCAGGGTGGTCCCTGAAGCAAACAATTAATATTTAATGGAAATTTAGAACAAACAGCCATTAATCTAGATGGCATGTGTGTTTTGAACCTTAGTTAAGTTGCTCACCAGGACCGGATCTGCCCTGATAGGGAGATATCAACAAGTGGTTTCTCTGGATTGACAAGTTCTATAGTCAAAGCCAGCGAGTAAAGACACGACATTCATCTACCACATTTTAATACGAGACAATCCTTTATTTGGAGCAAAACCGGTTTATTTAAAGGAGAACGGTCACGTTCCTATCCCAGGCTCTAACTCATACACAACATTGTTACAGTGTTTGCATTTAGCTTTGACGCAATAAACTAGCTTAGCGGTTATTTTGTGTTCTATGCGAGATCTGCCATCGGCATCACATGCTAAACTGGTACCCGGACCCACAATGAGTCCACAGACCATTTGAAAAGTGGTCCTATCACCATAGCAACCAACGACCTTGCTGATGGAACTATTCTTTTGGTTGCTCTAGTTTCAAACTTTGCACCATAATCATTGTATATACACCTCTTCCAGGTGTCGCCACTAACTGTTTTATTCAGGTTTACTTGCTTAATTTCATAACAATTTAACAAATGATCATGTTTTATAAATTGTGACCGAGCTTGGGACCCTCAAAGAACAAATAAATCAAAAGAATACACAGAACATGCTCTTCCACAATACAGATCCCACATGCGCACCTGGACCTAAGGATCCAGGAGGCCCCTGATGTGCTTCTCAACCAAGAAGGGCCACGTTGGCCCTTTAGATTAAATCAGTAACTTACTCTGACTGTAGTGTTTGTGTTTTGTTCTTAAGGAATAGCTAAAATAGGAAGGCAGTCCTGAAAATCAGCCCCAGGCACCAAACATTCCAAAGCTCTAAATCGCACAAAACTCTGTATATTGTAATAAATGAGAGGTGGGATCGGATACAGCCGAGCGATCATTATGTATCAGGAACTGTAACAAATGTAGCAAAATTATGCCCAGATGACACACAAATTATATAAACACACACAGCCTTTCTAGCCCAATTATTTTGCCCTGCATCCCACCCCGTACACTTCATTCTACACATTAAATAAAATATAGGGACCTCTTCGGTCTATACAGGGACTTCCTGTCCTTATAAAAGATCGCTTCTCTTTTGTTTACTTCCCCTCGAATCAACCGTAGCAGCGTCTATACGCCTCCCTCCCCCATTGCCTTTCTCTACTTCCTGAAACGTCTCGTATCATATATACACAAACATATGTAAATATATACACACATATACATACGTGTATATACAGTCACTGTTACATATGTGCCGTATGTACATATACAGCTCGGCCCTGTGTTTACAGGAGGCTACACTGCGGTATATGGTATCGCTTCCTGTTTCTCTGTCCCTTTACTCCCATATACAGACAGCGGTATATACCGCCACCGCCGCCCAACACATTCCGCTTTGTATACATATAACCCACTCACCGGTATGTCCCGGGGCACCGAGTGGACCACCCGCTCCCTGCACAGCTCCAGGACCCGATATCCGCGAGACGGAAGCCGGTCCTGCTCTCGGTAGTTCGGAAGCTGCCTGGTCTTGTTCTCGGCGCGGAAGTGACGTCAGGGCACTGTGTGGGACACTCCGGAAGTGACCCTCCTATACAAAGCATTCATAATAAGGAAGCAGGAAACGTGGTAGTCTTAATTTCAATTCAATGGCACAGGGGGGGCTCGAGCCCCCCGAGGACTCATAAGACAAACGTATGCACAGACACCGATACCTGTGAGCATGAAAGCCACTGTCTCAATAGACGTTACCGTTCAGGATAGGCAGGGGGACCAGCAATGGAGGAAAGCTAAGAAAGTACAATGTATCAAGTCCTAACAGCCAGGACTGTCATATAATAGAGTCACATAATAACTAATACTAATCTGTATCAAGATATGTTACAATTGCTTGGCTATCTGCCCGGTTTACAGGGATCTCCCGATTATCAAGGACTTTACAAGAGATACATACATATACTATATATTATATATTTACATACATATATACTATATATATTATATATATATATACATACATATATATTTCGTCAAACAATAGATCACACGTGAATACTTTTAAACACAGAATAATATTTTAGAAAACCCTTGATGACATTTTCCTTCACTGAGAAAAACCCTTCAGGTCCAAGTCATATATCTGGTTCCTTAGCATACTCTACATGGACCTACATACTCTACATGGACCTTTTGCTGACAGAATAGACATAAAAGAGCAAAGCTCTCAACTGGCTCTGGTCGTGAAACTTTAAAGGTCCAGGTAAAGATGTGCGCTCTGCTGGTTTTGGAGGTTCCTGTATGTACGCAGGAATGTTCTTCATGGAAAGGACATTTCTTCCAAAGTCAAAAGCCGTCCACAGTATCAAGCCAGAGTCGTCCACATTGTCACATTTGCTCTATTGATGATGATGATGATGATGAGGTGGTGACCATCTGGAGGCACTTCCAGTCTTTTGTTCCTTCTACAAAAGATTTCATAGCAAGAGCTACTTTGCTGTCTCATATGATGTTGGTAGCTCCTATCTCTTCTAGATGTAAGGTTTAATGTCCCGTTTATTCATCCAATCCATGGACCTTAATGGTTACATAGATTGATCCAGGAAGCAGCCCCGTGGAGCAGCATGGTCCCTCTTACACAAACCTATTTACAGAATGCTACAAAGACATTGCCTGAGAAAACCGTATATTGATGATTTCTTTTCTTTTATTTGTCAGGGTGCAGAATCGGACTCAACACAGTTTATTGAGTGTCTGAATCACATTGATAGTTGGCTTCACTTCACAACCCATTGAAGAAAGAAATCAACTTCTTGGACACCCATCTACTTTCAATAAAGCTAGAGTGTTTGGGAAGAGTACAGATATAACCATAACTTTGTTTCTGAATAATTTTTATGCACCTTCCTTTATTAGACTTACTTTATGACCTAAGTGCCTGGAAGCAGCTGAGAGATTTAGCAAAAAAAGGTTTATGATTTCAATACCATATAAATGGCAGTGACGTGGATCATGCAATCAAAATACGAACCACCCATAAAAAATAGAAATAAAATCAGGCTTGCGATCACATGATGACAAAAATATTCAACTGAATATTCCTGTTTTAAGGACATTTACAGCCAGAAACATTTAATTCAGTAATTCCAAAGAGAGGTTACAACTGCTCAGTGTTTCATCAGGTTTCATCCCTAAGATACCAAAGCTCATATGTCATTTACATGAATGAATATCCTTGTGGACTCTTAAAGGCAAGACAATCTGGTAATTTGAAGAACACTTTATAAAACATTACAGGGTAATCCATAAAGATGATAAAAGTATGGTTCCTGTACATGACTGGGGTCAGTTTGGACACAGTCTTTCTTCCTGTGGAGTAATGGGTATTGATCATGTTCCAGTTTGTCATAATCGATTAAGTAGAGTACCTTGCATCAAAACAAAAACAAGCTCAATGGATTCACACATTAATTACCCTCATAGCTTCCTTCTTTATAATCCTTTCTTTTTTAGGATAAGGATATAAATTCTCCTGATTAGATACTTTAACAGTTCTTCAGTCATATTTTACCTCCTTTTATCTCCTTTTTTCAACATTTACTATGTAGAGCTAAGTGAAGCCAAATATAAATTCTCCTGATTAGATACTTTAACAGTTCTTTAGTCATATTTTACCTCCTTTTATCTTCTTTTTTCAACATTTACTATGTAGAGCTAAGTGAAGCCAAATCTTTGGAAATTCAATTAAATTCCACACAGAACATATGTAAGGATTACACCGAGTTTGTTGTTGATAGCCTTAAGGACTCTACTTGTCCAAGTACTTTGATAGATATGTAATTGGATATGTAAGTGGATGGGTATTTGCTTTTCCAGAATGCCAGAAAGGCCATTTTGCAAAAAAATATAGAGGAGCTATGGTGATCAAAAAGTCATATGGTCTGCTGATGTTCTTTAAATTTGGTTGTATTTTTGTTTTACAATATTGAAGGTTTTTCCTACCCTTTCCTGTGTAAATCATGACATTGACACTAAAATATAATACATCTGCTTTGTGAGTAACTTATTCATAAAAGCAACCTTTTTTAACTAACATTGTGTAAATCAAATACCGTATTTGCCCTAATATAGGCCGCACTTTTTCGACCTATATTCGGGGTCTAGCGCCCGACGTCCGGGACATGCAGTCCCGGGCGCTGGGCAGGCAGCGGGGTTAGGATACAGATCCCCTGCAGCGGTCCTACTCTCCGATTTGCTCAGACAGCCTCCCCTGCCGGCACTTTCCACGGGGGAAGTACCGGCAAGAGAGGTTGTCTGAGCGCATCACGCAGACGTTCACCGGCAGCGGCGATGCGGGTAAACAACCTCCGCTGCCGGCACATCTGCACGATGTGCTTTAACAATCTCCCTTGCCAGGAATTCAAGGGAGGCCGGCAGAAGACATCTACGCAATACGCGTAGAGTGCCGGCACCGAGAGTTGTATAAGCGATTTGCATAGATGTCCCCCTCCGGCCACGCAAGACACCCGGGAGTCTGCTCTGGTAAGCCGGGGTGGGGGGGACAGAGTGGCAGCATATCTCTGGGGGGGGGCAGAGTGGCAGCATAATTCTGCGTGGAGGGGGGAACAGAAGTGGCATAGCATATCTCGGGGGGCAGAGTGGCATTGCAGTTTCTGGGGAGGGCAGAGTGGCAGCATATCTTGAGGGGGGGTAACAGAGTGGAATCATATCTCGGGGGTGGGGGGGACAGAGCATATCCATTAAAAAAACTTTTTCTTTAAAAAAGCACCAAACTTTTAGGGTGTGGCCTATATTCGGGTGCGGCCTATATCCGAGCCAATACATCATGTAAGTTGGTTTCTTTATAAAATGTAAAATACTGGGAATTCATTGAGGGCACATTGGGTAATGTTTGACTAAGCAGAGCTATTGTGTTGTTATCCCTAATACCATATGCTCTCATTCCTGCCACCTGTAATCACACTGTACTCTCACCACTATCATGACAGAGGCTGCTTATAAAAATAATACAATATTTTATCAAAAAGCTTCTATGGCTTTTTTTTTTTTATCAAAAAAGCTTAAATAACTTCAATAGACTTTTCTGCTGGATCCAGATAGTGTGGAGTGATATGAATGAGTATGTGTGAATAAGTATCTGCGAATGAGTGAATAAATATGTGTGAATGAGTATATATATATGTATGCATTTTTAAGAGTGTGATAGCATGGATGTGGAAGTGGGGGGCAAATATAGCACAGGTAGGCTGTTGTTTCCATGTGATGACTGGGGACGGGCCCCACCAACAGGGCATCTGGACACCTAAAACTAGCCCTGATTGCGACAAGCATGCACGTTTCGGGTCACTCGCCAGACCCGCCAGAGAGGACATCTCACACTAGGGTCAGAAGGAGAGAAGGCTGCACTTACTCTGACAGTCTCCTCCTAATCTGCAGAGTCAGGATGGCAAGTACTTTTATTTGGGGAGCAGTGGAGGGGTCACTGGTTTTAAAGAGATCTTTAAAACCAGATGTGGCTACAGTGGGATTTGAGCAATCTCTTGGACATGTCACAGCTTTCTCTACTTATTTGTTGCACTAGATTGTTTCTTGTGGCCCTTGGAATGTGATAAAAAAATCCTTGGCTGATGGTTTTTTGAGTGTCCTACCTATTGGGACTTTATAAACTCTGTGAAGCTCTGTGGTACTTCTGCATGGTCCAATCATTGGATTGTTTAACTGGGCATTTATGTTGGGTTGATGTATTTTAGTAACTATATTTCACTTTATTTCATTTCTGTACATTTTGTGGTGGATGCCGAACGTGAGTGACAATGGCAGTTGTGTTACTCCCAGTATTTCCAGACATGTTTAAATTACTTTGTACAAATTTAGACCATTTACGGTTAATGCATTAAAAGCACTGAAGTTCAGTTTCTTTGTGCATTTTCGATTCATTTGTAATTCTAATTTAATCAGCCATCTGTTATAGACCCACTTTAACATAAGCCCTGCTTTCACAATGCCTCTTGGTGCAAGGTACATCAATTCTGAGAGGGTAGTAGATAAATGACACAATCTCCCAGTAGAAGCAGTAAAGATTAATACGAGTAGGGATTTCAAACATACATGGGATAGGAATATGTGACCTGAGAGAAGACCAAGGGCTGATTACAGTTTGAATCTTTACATTAGGAAAACATGGGCAGACTAGATGGTTCTCTTCCTTTATTTTCTATGAATTTGCATGTATTCCCCTGTTGCCTTTCTCAGGCTGTTCCTATAAGAGCACCCCCTCCCTCCCGTTGTCGATTTGTGCAGCCATTCCTGTTCCCTCCCTCCTCCTATTCATTGTCTGTTCTGCGCATTTGCACCCCTCCCTCTGATCCCTGGCTGCTTTGGATGAACTGCATCCATTCTGTTTAAGATTTCTGGCTGCTCCTTCCATCTTCCTCCCACCGTCTGATTCCTGGCTATTCTATTTAAATACCCCCTCCTGCCCTGACCCTTGCTGTTCTCTATATCCCCCCTCCTCCCCTGGCATCTGGTTGCTGTCCACCGCTGTAGTGCTGAACTCTGGTGATACCCACGCCCTGGAGCTTAGCTTGTGGTGAGTAACAGATCGTACCTCGTTATATACATGCAATAGCGTACTGATCACCCATATCCATAGAATTAAACATGATTTCAGGTCTGCATTAAGTGTTATATGTATGCAGGAAAATGAGGACATCCTCTCTGCCCCTCACCCAGACAGCAGTGCTTTATTCTAACAAATCCTGCATAGCAGTAAATACAGGAGCCGCTGCCTGTGCTGATGTAAATTGAGACTAGCGACACAGCATATTTGTAAGGAGAACCGATTTAGAACCAATGGCCCTGAGCGCTGCATCCTGTAGCTGTGACCCCTGCAGTCTTTCAACAGTCCTTTAAACTGCTTTAAATGTGGGTCGGCACAAAGCCCAATGAAACCCTTGCTTTGATGTGTATAAACCATGTTTGGGCACCTCTTATGTGCCTCTTCCTGGCTGTGTGTAAATTGTATGAATATACTACATTGCCCACCTCCTACCCATTTCTCATACACAAACATCATCATCTAAGCAGAGGACCATGCTGATACTAAGTCTTTCCTCCAGGAATGATGACAGAGCCCATAGAGGATCCAGGAGGACAAGAATTGTCTGGAGAGGCTTCTGGACGTCAAAGGGAGCACTCACCTATGCTACACCTAGATCTTTATAACTTTGAAAGTCCAGATGCAGAGGGAAGCCGTTACGTACTGACAAGTCCCCGCTCGCTAGAGGCTTGTGCTCGCTGTATGGTAAAGCCCGTGGAACTACTGGCCAGGAGCCTTTCTGATTTGGTACGAGAGGCGCCGGGACGATCTATGCGAGTGGCTACTGGTCTTTGTGAAGTTTATGAGATAGAGAGGCAAAGGAAACTGAAGATGTGCCGTGAGGAGAGAGAAAGGATTATTCGGCAAGAAAAGCGGCGGATTTTACCATTGGTACTTAGCAACACAATTGGTTCCCCATCCACTTCAAAAGGACCATCAAGGGCAGAACCTAACAGTGGAAACATTGCCCACAGGTTTGATTCTCCACCATCTGTAGGCTGCCAAAGAAAAAATACCCCTCCCTCTAAGGATGTACTTAGAACAGAAACTCCTCCCTCAAAGGACCCCAACGCCAAGGGCTCCCAGAAATGCCACACACCAGTATCCAAGAAACAAAAGAGTGACCCTTCACTTACCACCAATGCACAAAGTAATGATCCTTTAGTTTCCACTGATCCTGTACATACTGTTCCCCCAAAGAATAAGAGCCAATCACTGGACTCGTTGCAGAAAGTGAGGGATGGAGCCTCTACCAAAACATCCTCTGAGTCTGCCGCTTCATCGTATAGTGGAGATGGCGGCCGAGCCAGAGCAGCAGAATTCCTTCAGAGTCCACGAACCTTGGAGACTGTGAATTCCCTGTTGGGAAGGAGCTTCAGTCTTGGAGATCTGAGCCACTCACCCCAAACAACCAAGAAAGTGGACAAGATGGTGAAAGAGGTGAAGAAGAAGGGTATTCAAGAGTTGCCAAAGAGGGACAAAAAAATTGCAGCTATTATGATTGCCAAGCATGAGGAGGAAAACATTAGAAATGAGCAACGTTACTGGGCTCATCTGCAATGGGACAGGCAGCGAAGAAGCTCCGAACTAAGAAAGGAGCAAGAAGAGAAGGAAAGGCAGAGGTATCTACTTCAGGGACAGAGACTGTGGGAATCCCAAGTAAAGAATCGGTGTAACAGAATTTCTGTTTATGAGCTGAATGCTTCCTCCCTGACACAAAGTAGAAGCTTGGTACAGTTGGAGAAATGGAGGGAACAGCCTCAAGAACAGGATAAACGCAAAAAAGGGAAGTCAGAGAAAACCAAACTGGAAGGTAAGCAAAAGAAGACCCATCAAGAAGAATATGTGAAGAAAGAGGCTGAGGAACATGAAGGAGAGGAACTTCAGGGAAAGCTTCTCACAGCTCAACAGAAGAAGCAGGAGAAAGTTGAGAAGCTGCAGATTAATAAATGTGCACAAAACAAATTGGAAAATTTGAAGCACCAGGTCGTACTACAGGAGCTGCTACAGAAGGAGGAATCAGAGAATGAAGAGCTTAGGAAGAGTCTTGAGCACAATCTCCAAAAGGCCCAGGAGAACGTGGAACATCTGATGGAAAAAAAACAGCAAGAGATAAAGAACAAGGCTCGAAGGGAAGAATTACAGATCTTGAGAGCCAGGCAGGCAGCAGAAAGGAGAGAGATGGAGCGCAGGGAACATTTGCAAGAGCTTGCTAAAACTGCTGAGAGGAGGCTGCAGCATGCAGCACAGGTGGCCGAGGAGGTAGTACAACACAAAGCAAGGAAAGCTGTAGAGGCCAGACTGGAGAAGGAAAAGATACAGAGAGAGAACCGGCAGAGGGTGCAGAAGAATGAGGAGATAAAGAGACAGGAACTACTTATGTCCATAGAGAAGAAGTTGGAGCGCAGTGAACAAATATGCAAGGAAAAGCAAACTGTACTTGACAATGCTCGCTCGGTGGCCAGAGCATCCTTCAACATCCGGGAGAGGGTGCGAGCCGAGACAAACACGCGTACCTTTGACAAGATGGCTCTGGAAGCTGAATTATATTCCAACATTGACAAAAAATGAGGCACTGAAATAGCACCAAATCTGGTCCCTACTCGTGTCACTGTTAAATGTATTACATAATTACTGACCTCTGTTCACACGAATTAGCAGTACTAAAAGTACTCTAAATTGATTGACCTTGCTGCGGTCAATATCAAGCGCAGAACTTTCTCATGGATCTCCTCATAAACGTTACGTTCCTCTTAGATGTGTTTCTTACATGTCATTTAATGCATTTATTCCTACTTCATTTCAAGATGTCTCTATCACGCACCTTTATACATTCACGGCGCTAGAGATATTTTTAGATGCAAAGAACTCAGGAAAAGTTGACTAAGTTCTAAATGAATTTTCCATCAATTCCATATGGTCCTACGATTAGATAGCAATAGATACAAGTTATATTTGTTCATTTTGTTTATTGTTTACTTTTTCTACTATTACTACTTTTCCCCCCAGTTGGTTTCTTGTAACTTCATTGTTGGAACATTTGGCTCTAATGATATAAATTCGATTTTTACCCAATTTGGCGGAGGCATTAATTACGCTAAAAAAATAAAATAAGATACTTTAAATTAAGAAAACATAAATCTATAATAATGCTGAATTTGTTGAACTTTGGTCCAACAGGTTTATATTTTGTTACAGTGTGTAAAAATCATAATATGGTTGGCAAGTGGGATATGACTTTAGAGCTAGTGAGTTATATGGAATAGCCACGTGGCACATTAGGCACATGTGGGCCTGCTGGCTCCCCATTACTCCAGATCAGGTGTTGCAGTGTGCGCCCGTCAGCTACGTATGCCTGCCGGGCCCTGGTCATTGGCAGGCAGAAGTGTTTGCGCTTGAACCTTTGGGGTGATGGCGCTGATACACAGTTTATTAACTGTGGTTAGTCTAAGAAAATGGTGACGTTTCTTGGCCAAGGACTGCAAATCATTCTTTAAACATTAGGCAGGTTTCAAGATTTTCTCTTTTTAATTTTAGAAAAGGATGCTGATTGGTTAAAAGGGAATTTTGGAAGGGTACTCCAAATATATGACCTGTAATTAGCTAGCAGGGCAGTTTGGAAAGCTGGACATGGACAGTTACATTTTACACAAAGACATACACTGCAAAGTGTTGAAATGTTGCTTTCTAGAAATGAAAATGGTAATTTAGTTTATTTTTTGAAAAATCAGGGATTTTGTTATTTAAGGAAAACAGGGTATTTTTGTGGGTCTTTGAGGTAGAGCCAGAGGCATGGTATACGTTTTGGAGAGAGTTTTGAGGTGGTCAACCAAAATGGTGACTGCTTTGCAGGGTAACAGTTATGGATTTCAATGTGTACAGCCTGAAAGAAAGGAGAGAGAGAGGGGATGTGATAGAAACATTTAAATAAAGGGATTTTAATAAAGGGGTTTAACAAAGTACAGGAGGGAAGATTATTTCAAAGGAGGAGACATAATCTAAAACTTTTACTTTGCTGAGGAGGTGGTAGATAAATAGAACATCCTCCCATCAGAAGGGGTAGAAGCTGCTACAGTGAGATACAAATAGGTACAACTATGATTTATATTGCTACACCCAGGGGCGTACCAAGAGTATTTGGCACCTGGGGCGGATCCTGTATGTGGCACCCCCCCCAGACACACACACTTTAAAACTGCATAGCTTCTATCATTAGGCAAACATTAACAACATCACTGTTATTATTATATACTGAAGCACACATTGACGGTGGTACAGCATAACACCTATCACTATAT
>VKOC01000008.1:29857229-29868432 GCA_009364415.1 Spea multiplicata
TATATATATATGTTAATATTGTTATTGATTTTTTTGTCTAATTTTGGTGTTACTTTTAATAAAGTATTTTAAAGGTTGGGGGTTTTTTTTCGGTTTTGGCCAGGTGAATGCTGAATTTTCAGTTTCAGTATGATTTGACTCTACAGGGGCGCACATAGGGCAAGTTTCATGTGTTATTTTGGTTCCTTTTTTTCCTCATGGTTTACTATGTCATTTCTCTACCCATGCATAAACTTTCCTCAACTAAGGTACCCGATGTTCGGGCTTGCTATGCACATAGAGTGTTATGTTGTTTACATAATATTGTGACTGTGTTTCATCGAGCTCACTTCCATATTCCTGTGCCTTCTCTTCAGATACTTCTAGACTGCAACGAGCTACATGATGTCCTTGAAACTCTGCAATATGTCTGATAGCACCTTAATGCCGCTGTTTCACTGTAACGCTTGCACTGTGCCTCTGTGTTTACGATTTTTATTTTTCAATAAAAAGTATTGACAAGCAAAAAAAAACATAATTATTTGGGTGTCTGAGTATGTTAGTGTGTCTGGGTATGTTAGCGCGTGCGTGCACAGGGCCGGCCTTAGGGGTGTGCGACCTGTGCGGCCTGTGGCAACAGGGGCGCCTGTCCGGGACTTAAATTAAAACCTCTTTTTCAGCTGTTCAGCGTTCAGCTGTGAAGCGCGCACCGCGGCAGAGTGGGAAGACGGACGCCCCCCGCTCCCACCGCAGGACTCAACAAGGTAAGTAAGGATAATGAGAGGTAGGGACGAAGGGGGGGGGCAGTGAAATGGGGCAGAGGTGGGGGGGCAGTGAGATGAGGCAGAGGTGGGAGCAGTGAGAAGGGGCAGAGGGGATAGGAAAGGGCACTTTTGGTGACAAGATTTTTCTTTCTTTTTTAGAATGCGGGGGACAGAGAGTAGTCCGCACAGGGAGCCAGAACACCTAAGGCCGGCTCTGTGCATGCATGTTAGCGTGTGTGTCTGTGTCTTAGTGTGTTAGTGTGTGTGTGTCTGTGTCTTAGTGTCTGGTATGTTAGTGTGTGTCTTAGTGTCTGGGTATGTTAGCGTGTGTGTCTGTGTCTTAGTGTCTGGGTATGTTAGCGTGTGTGTTGGTGTGGCTGGTTGTGTTAGTGTCAGTGGGTTTGTTAGTGTAAGTGGATTTGTGTATTAGTATGAGTTTCTGTGTGCGTAGTTTTGGTGTGCATGGTTTTAGGGTGGGGGCAGTATTTTATTCTCGGACCCAGGCAGCACAGTGTCTTGGGCCAGCCCTGCAGATAAACTAAATCCCCAGAAATTGCCAACTGCCTAGATAAAAGCGGTAACAATTGGAAGGCTGAAATGCTTCACAAATGAAATGCACAAACGAATCATTGGAGAGTGGGCCATCAGCAGACATTGAGCTGTCGCCAATGTGTTCCAGTCGAATGGGAGGCGTCTGAGACGATATCGTTTTCGAGGCACTAACCTTGCCACAAAATGGCATATTTGTTCCATTCCTTAAAATCTTATATGATAGTTTGAAATAGTGAGGTATAATGTATCAGTGATTTGAGTAATATATACAGTATATATAATATCACCCACTCTGAAACAGAAGTCATCTCCATGTGTAGAGAGCCCATGAAGTACTTTCATTAAAGATAATTGCAAATATGAAAAAGATAATTCTTCAAGACGTCATATGAGATACATTGCATATTACTGGTAAACGTTCATTTATATGGAACACTTTACATTTGTATCGCAGTAATAATTGAGATTTCTTAGTGTCCCTTATTGGGGCTCTGTATACCTCCAGTTTAAAAGACAGATCCGGGGTTTTTCAATCTTTTTTTTTTATTTATTACATGTAATTGGTATATTAATGCAGTAAGTAATTTTCTTAGCGCACCATGAGAATGTCCTGTTATTATGCCTGATATTATGCCAGAACACCTTTTGGTTTCCACAAGTGAATCACCGCCTGGCTATCGTGTGGCAGAATGTTAACTGTAGGTCTGGGACATATTATGATGTTATAGGATTCTTATGACCTCACAAGACATTACATTCACTGACCTTTACAGCAGCTGTAAGCTGGTACTTGTTTCCCAATGAACAAAAGATTGTATTTCTCAGTGTAGAGCTGTCATCTTCATTAAAGTGCTGCAACAATTTCTGCTGTCGAGATCCGCAAGCTGAAAAATGATGAGTTCCAGCAAAACAGACGTTAAATCCAGTGCTAAATTACCCAAATTGCTACATGACAAGAACTTCACAGACATGGCTTCCCTAAACAAAAGGATCCCGGATCATTCTAAGAAACCAGATACATTTATTATATACATAAATAAATATTGCAACCACCGCTGATTATATAGCGCCATCAAATTCCATAGCGTTGTACAATATATATATTGAGAGGTCATTTAGAACATGTAACTGTCATAGCCCAACTTTTTTAACTATTTCATGGAGTAATTTATGTACATAGTGCCTTCCTGGCACCCAAGAAATCTAAAGTTGGCTCCTGAATATATGTTATTGGCTCCTGTATTGTAAAATAGCAATTATAAAATGTTGTCAATCATATTTAAAAGGCATTCACGACAGGCCTGTCATACCTCATATGCGTTCCCTAGAGCGCCCCAGCACAACATATTAAGAAACATATGATGTTTTGGTTGGCATTTAAAACACCCAGGCTGCTCCACGAACGTTAAATGTTGCGATAAGAAATGTACATGAAGTAATCTTCCTTGAGAGTCTCCACATGCGAGAGAGATGTGGCGACTCATGGCAGGAAAAGTCTCTTTATGGGTTTACCCACACTAATAATAATAAACAATGCATATGACCCAACGTATACTGATAGCGCACCTGTCATAATGTATAGAATATTTAGAATATTAAAGGTCTAGTAGCCCAGGCTTACCTTGCACAGACCCTGCTCCTCCGTGGTCACTCAGTCACACTGAAGGCTGTTAGCACAGGTGCAGAAAATGCGATTAACTCCACCTGGCTCAGAGCTATGCCTGCTCTTGCATCATCTAGTGATGTCTGAACTTAACCTAATATGGCTCTGTACCTACGGCCAGGGTTGTCAAGGCAGTTGGTGTTGAACTGCCAACCCCATCATCCTTAGCCAGTTACGCTAGTTTTCTGGATTTGGCATGAGCATATGTTAAATTCCCCATACAGCGGGACATGTTAGATAACGTCAGCCCAGGTGCTTACCTTAGCGGCAGATACTAAGAAACCTGCCATCCCCTGCACTCAATGTGAGGCAGGAGCACCAAATCAGGGGTGCAAAACCCCCTGTCCTCAAGGGACTCAAACATGCCTCAATTTTTGTATATCCCAGCTTGAGCACCAGGGTCGCTAAACTACTTGCCAAACAGTGATTGATGTGAATAATTCCCTGGGGGTACACGCAGGGTGTGGGTTTTCTGCAGAACAGATGTGTTCAACATCTGCAACTCAACTTCATTTGCATTCATGAGGCTAAAGCTGAAGGTTATTCTTACCATATAGATGAGCAGCAGCCGGCAGCTGTCTGACCCGGTATCCTACAGATATCTGGATACCCGATGATCCCTAATCCCCCCACCCCCCAAAGAGTGCAACGTCGTAGGGTAGCAGAGAGGTTCCACTCATGCACCGAAAAGCATAAACCACATTCAATGACTAAATGTACTAGGAAGATATTGTACCTCCCCAGAGCTCCTCTCTCCAAAACCCGAGCCCTTCCATGGCAGCCTTCCCTATATTCTTTCCATAGCCACAACTCTCAGGCAGCAGGCGTAGGTAACAACCACCGTCATCATCTGGAGAAACGTTACTGCTTTAGATGCCTGGTAATGGGCTTCTACAGGCAAAACTACACTATATGGACAAAAGTATTGGGACACCCGACCATTACAACAACATTGCATTCTAAATACATAGACATTAATATGTAGTTGGTGCCCATAACAGCTTCCGCTCTTCTGGGAAGGCTTTCCACAAGGTTTGTGGGGAGTTTCTGTGGCAATATTTGCCCATTCACACAGTAGAGCATTTGTGAGGTTGGGCACTGATGTTGGACAAGAGTCCCATTCTCCATTCCAGTTCATCCCAAAGGTGTTCGATGCGGCCGGTCACGTTCTTCCGCACCAAACTCATCCAACCATGACTTTATGGACCTTGCCATCTACGAGCACCAGAACTAAGCTATGTCTTTAAAATTACCAGAGCGCCATTGCTGCAGCTTAGATTACGAGACTGTGCAGATATATGCATCTTCCTCGAGTAAAATGCTACCAATTTGTGGGTCCTTTGGAAGATAATAACAAGTCTAGTCATAAAGGAGCTTTCAGTGGATCACATTTATTGTTGTGCATGGCCAAAATAAAATGTGCAATTACTTCATGTGTGTATTATAAGTGGAAAAGATCAGGTTTATATAAAAACAACAGAAACATTGGATATAAGTTATTTCATGCAGATGCTTAAGGACTTGCTTAACCCTCTCCAATAATACCGTGTCTCTCATACTACATGCTCCGATCCATAGTGAAGTCACAGTGCTGGAGTCCGATGGGACATGTATGTCGAAGCCTTTACCATCCAGCGTCACCTCGCTACTGAATCCTCGGGAGGATATAATGTGTATGGGCACTATTGCTCCCTTTAAATAGAAAAATTAAGTTATAAAAGCTCTACAGGTCATTCTATTAGCAAAAAAAAAATGGTCTGACTTGGACATGTTTATTCAGCTATATACACAGTGTTTTAAAAGTTTAAACAACACAAAAAGTAAAAAAAAAATGTTAGTGCTTATATCGAACCTACTGACATTTTACTCTGATCTAACTCATGTAACATTTAACAGATAATTGCTCCAGTTTCAAAGTACCAGGGACAGTTTGCCTCTTTTTGGGACAGTGTAAGAACTTGTAGGTGATGTCGTCAGAGGGAAAATACATAAAATAGGCAAAAATCCTCTGTTATCCAGTAATCTAACGTGAAGCCGCCAGATTGTGGTCTGCTTCCCAAATAAAGTCATAAAGAAGCATACAGGCATAAATGTATTTACTGATTAAAGCCCACACCTTTCCGGTGGTTATTAACTTTTACCTGTAATTAGTATCTTCAATTCTGTGGTGGCAAGCAGGGGGCCGTAAAGAGCCCCCCTACCTGCTTCAAGCGACTATTCTGCTCTCTTTCTACGTAGGCCTGATGCAATTAACCTCTTTTTTGAGTATACCCAGTCCAAATATATACAGGCATATGGAGGGAGAGCAGAGAATCCCCCTGCCATATGTAGAGGTCAGATCTTGGAGTAAACCATGAGTGTCCACAGGATGGGGCAAATGCACAATTAAGGGTATAATAAATTATTGATATAAATCAAGGATACCTAAAGAAGAAAGACTACACCCTCCACCAGACACTGCATACCATTAAGCGGATAAGCCAAGGCCTCAGGGGGCTGATTATGGATCAATGGATGGGTTTAAAAACTACACGTAGCTAAAGTTCCAGGGAAAGAGGTAACAAGCGAGCCTCTACTTTCTCTAACCCGTGGACATCCTTTGAGTAACCCTTTTTTGTCTCACTCACCTAGTAATAATGATTTAAAAATTGAAAGGATACACATGTAATGGAATATTGAGTGGTTCCATAGCACCTGCCAGAGTTTGGGTGATTGGAAATATATGGATTTTCAGAGCCGAGGGTGGTTGGGAGAAGCAAGGGAACCATGATGTGAGTCGTGATGTTCTAAATGCCTTTTACGCATCAGTACGCAGTAAGCACTGCAGTACCACCAGAATCCCCTGGATGACTGTAGCGTTACAGTAAATGTACGGTGCTGCTAGAGCTATCTACACAGAAACACATTGCAATAAGATAAAAGAGAACGGCTGTATCACTGGATTCGTCCATGTGATCTGTACGTGGGCTTAAATGAAACCTGAGCCAGTAGTGTGGTCGAGATGATCACGTCTAAACAGATACCACTGCGAATCATTTTACGCATCAAGAGGATGTAAAAACCGCACAAAAGTGACTAAGATTAAGCTATTATTTAGAAATTGTCACTTTTGCAAGCATCATAAAAAATATTAAATGTTTGTTTATATCTCACTGTCACAGTTTTGTACGATCTGTCCAGGTTATTAAGGAACACTTTAATTGTGCGTCTCCATTATGTTCAGTACGCTATTTGGCACATTTAACAAGCCTGGAGTTTAGATCCATAGGATCACCGAGTCTGAGGAGTTAAGCTGTGCTAGGAATCTACTTTTGGAAAGATGCATACTTTATTGTTCCTGCTGATTTTACGCTCAGTTCTGCACTTAGGTTGTTTAGTCTGGATTAGCTCCTCTGGGGTATTTCCCAAGGGGGGCAAAAGGCGCTTCTTGCTGTTTCGCTTATCAGAAAGCCATTGCGGTGGTAACTCAAAAGGCCCAAACCCACACTGCATTGAATATTTGTCACTGAGCGCTTCGGCCTCGCCTGGCATCACAGGGGCCACTTGCGCTGAAGATTCTGCACTCTGCGGAATGAACCGCTGTACCAAAGTATGCTCTACCTCAAGGCTGGTACTGGGCATCGCATGTTTCAGTTTTATGTTCCTGGTGCCATCTGACTTGACATCATTGTCATCATCATCGTCCACAGACTTGAAGATCTGCTGCTGTCCAATGTGGAACATTTCCAGAAGTTGGCTGCCTGAGCGCACGCTGGGTTCTAAGTTCACCTCTGCCATGGATCCAAGGTTAACCACATTCCTCCTGCTATACCTGCGGTGTAATTGAACAACGGTGCCCACCACACACTTGCGTACAGACTTGTTCACAGTCAAGAAAAGTAGAGGGTTTGCTATCAAGGAAACTTTAGGCAGCCAGATAGCAGTCAGTATCAGAAAGTCTGAAATGTGGTGCACATTGAGTATGGTGCGGTAGATCACTAAAGTTATGTATGGGACACTGCAGAGAATAAATATCAGGACCATGGACAGCAGCATGGCATGAAGCTCGGCTTCCTTCTGGGACACATACGGAATGGATATGGTGTTCTGCGGCGTCCTCAGAGCCGCAATGATCACTTTCTTTTTCTGACTGGCACTCAAAGCTCTTCGGATGAGGAGCATGAAGAGAAAAACAACAGCCACGGGAAATAGAACGGTGGTGATATTGTACACGAGGACATAAACCAGGTGGCCTAAGGAGTAGTCCCCGGGAGGAGAACAAGTGGACATGGCATAAATGTCAGTCACATTTGTCACAGCAAACACAGGAATACTGGCAACAACAGCGTGAGCCCAGATGTAGATGAGCAGGTCTCTGGCTTTGGAATCTGAGATCTTCCTCTCTAATGGGTACAGCACTGAGTAATACCTGTAATGAAGAAAAAAACCAGACACACCTTTAAGTTAAAATATATCTTCATGAAGTCGCTTAATAGTTATATCAGAAGGAAGTAAGGGCTTTCATCACCAATTGATGAATTGTGGGTTGAGGCTAGATGAATCATTTATTCTCCTCAATCATAAATCTCACAGCATTCACAAAACAGATGACCAAACAACTCATATCTCCTAGTAACACAACTCACACCTTCACATACAGTATACCCACACACAACTACACAATTCAACAACTGAAGATTGGCACACTTACAAAAATGCACAGCACTCACGGACATACAATCCCAACAGTCTGCCACAAGGCTTTCACAACTCACAGTGCTAACCCAAGAACACAACTCACATCACTCACAGACATAACTTACAGCACTGAGATGCTCCCACGACATTCACAGACAAGACACACGCAAGAGCGCAACTCACAACATACACAGACTGACACTCACAGACTTCCTTCTCTAGACAGGCAGGATTGCTGGGCATCTGTTCCACCAAGTTCCTGGGGGGGCTGGGGAAAAGGGGCCAGATTGGGCCCAGGGGCTGAATGTTTGACATTGATTTCTAGACATTACAGAAGATTTTTCTTACCTATCCAAAGCAATGGCAGCAAAGCTGAGGATGGTCACAGAGCAGAAGACTTTGTGCAAAAATTTGATGGTCTTACAGAAGGGTTGGGTGTGAATCCACCAACAACAGCTCGGGCTGGCACTTAGCACAATGTCAAAAGGCACGCACACCAAGCTGGCACAGATTCCAGAACAGGCCAGGTTCTTCATGAAACTGTTGGTTACTGATTTCAGGACAGACGTTCTGCAGGTTGACCAAAGGACAATGACATTTCCTGCATGGAGGACATAGAATGTATGTTGAGACAAGACCTTGACAACAATCCAGATGTCTGCATACTGGCTTTACCAACTTTGAAAATACAACATTAATAACATTATGTTTATCAAGGGTATAAAACATCACACAGGTTTTACCATTGTTTAAAGGAACATCCCTGCAGTATCTCCATTTTATTACTCCTGGTGCAAAACCATGTCCACGTGAACATCCCTCCTAGTGCCCGTGTCTACCCCGCAAAGATTTACCCTGCAAGCAGAAAGCACCCACAGCATGGGCAACCAAGCAGTGTGCAAAAGAATGCCTTTTTTGCTCATTCGCAGCACCAAACGAGGATACTGCACATGCGCACCTGCCAGCAGAGACACCGCTGGGACACTCAGGGTAATTTTGTCTATGTAACTCAATGATGCTACCTAATACATAACTCCTCTTACTACACCCACTTTAACTTGCCTTAATCTGCTTTGCAATTGGCTTTGCCATATTTTTTTTACACAGAGAAGCTATGTCAGCACCTTAACAACATAAATCCTGTTACGACTATCACTAGCTGCTCCATTTTAGCGTTTTGTACGCTGGGGACTTAGACCTCCACTCGGAGTCCTTCCCTTTCCCCAGTTTTATGGTAGGAACAAGCAGGGCGAGAGGTGAAGAAGTCCAGTCCGATCCTAAAACTCAACAGATTGCCCATGGTACCCCAAAATGAGCTCTCGTACCAGGTGTCATGCATGGTTTTTTAGAAGGAAAAGTAAGAAAAGAAGAGACTATAGGCTTCTGCTTACTGTGTGGTTACATTGAAGCATGTATATGTATTGCCGTATAGATCCCACGTCCTTCTGATGTTCTCCAGTCAGTTTCAGGGCCACTTGTAAACGGAGACCTGTGTAATAAGCTTATCTTTTCAAAGGCAAGAGCTCTCTTGCAATCGAGATGAAGAGGAAATCCTCACCTCCTCCATTAACATCCAGACAGCCCAGAATCTATCAGCATCCCATTAAAACTGAATTTTAGTCTTTGCTCAAACAAGTTACTGCACTGTAGGGACTCTTCTGCACCCTTCCAAATAACACTTTTCCTTCTCCATACAAGATGTATAGTATATATATAAAGGCTGTCCTGTACAGCGGGCAATTACTTTCAAGGGATCCGTGTATAAAGTAAATCTAGAGGCAAAAGGTGATAATTGTTAACCTTATTTGCATGCGCCTACCCAGAATCCTTTGTGGCTGTGGCAGCGCCATGAGACTAATGGGTTGTTTGGTGTCTGTTTAATGATGCTTCTACTACCCCTTAAATTTAAATAGAAGGGTTTCCATCACCTCTACCCACCATAAGTTACATAATGGTTTATATATATAGAAAATCCATTGGTATGTTTCAAAATCCCATTGCTCGCAGATAAATGAAAGGGTGCGTTTTATTATATTGTAAATGTACGATGGCATGCAAGGCCAAATATACAATCACAAGTGGTAATACGGGTAGAAAAGAGCGGCGATTCCGTGGTTTGAATGTTTAGGGTTGTTACACCCTGCTACTAAATGTCAGGCTTTATGAGCTGTTAAGAGTTATACAAATCAGCTCTAGAACGAGTGGTTAATCTTGTTTGGTTCTCTGGTAGGACCGGGAAATTCTCGCAGTGTTATATTGTTCTGTTAATTATTACTGTGAGGGTCAGGCCCGCCAAAGACACCGATCTGAAATAGCGTACATAGAACATGTTGAAACTCTTATATTGATTGAAAAAGAGTTAAACTGCTCCCGGAGCCCACTGAGGGAATTCTGTGGATTAGCCCTGGTGGCCCCCTAGGTCTGACCGTTCACTTCTGGGGAAAAAAGTCAACTTCTAGATAGGGTGCATGGGATATATTACAAAAACAACACCTACATAAAAAAAGTATGGAAAATTATCCAATTATAAGATAAATACAAGCAAAACAGTAGCTTTTCTGGTTAATGTTCACAAAAATACCTTTTAAAGACTAATTATGTGTTATGGACTAAGGAGGGACTAAATTATCTTGACATAAATATTACTGCCGATCCTAGAAAAATAATTGAAGCTAATTTTTTTACCAATGATAAAGCAAATATATACAGTAATATATACAGTAAGCAACTAAAAGATATGAAACGGGGTACAATGAATATATTAAATTCTTAAATACCCCCTAAATGATCCCCTTAAAAATGACAAAATTCTTGGTCATAGTATGTCGGGATGGCACCAAGTAAAATTAGATCTAGCAGACACAAATGATCGGATCACGGCTACAGAACCTTAACGTAGAAGAAGGTAAGCGTTTCGTTTTAAACCGTATTTTAGACTCTAATTAAACTCCCAAAACAACTGGGACTCCATAACAAAATAATTAAATGTGGATGAATTCAAATCATGATGGCAGACGTTGAATACTTAAACCTAAACAAGTGGATATCAAAGGCTTATCTGGTGTGAATGATATACCGGTACTTAATGGAAGTGCTTTTACGATCTTGTTAATGATCTTTAGTTATAGAAGAGTTAACGGCTACCTGTTTTTGGAGGATTTATCTAATAGATTAGAAAATTATTTTGAGAGATAAAGTATTAAGATTATAAAGTATTAAGTGAATGCTTGAAATTGTGATTTCCAGCTTTGAGAGCATGGTTCAGAGATATTAAGAAGATAATAACATAAGTTGATTTATATATGGTATTTGGTCTTAAGCAAATTTGTATAGAGATGCTTCTCCCATGAAGTGGGCACTTGCATATCGGGTGGCATGTTAGTGAGATTAAATCGGTAAGGTTTATGGTCCTCAAAGTAATTCTGGAATTAACATGCCTATGACTAGGGTCTTCTCCAGAAATGGCCTTGCTTCCTACTAATTGGCCTAAGACCTCTTGTGAACACACGCAAATTGCTGCCCACTTTGTAATAGGAACTATTACGACTATCGCCAGGGAGCTGAATTT
>VKOC01000008.1:29876153-29891866 GCA_009364415.1 Spea multiplicata
CCAGGTAGTATTATAAGGAGCCAGGGTGTTTGTCTAGTAGATTAGGCTAACAGAAGTAGAACACACAGAAATGGCTAAAAACATTATATTACTCAAAAACTAGAACTGTTTTGAAAAAAAAAAGCAAAATATTTCTGAAAACATACTTCTTATCTGATACTAGTAACTTAAAATGGTGGGATTTACCCTTTAAACATTTTTGGTTTTGTTTTATTACCAATATTTGACAATAATATGAGTAAATTGTATAACACTTCCGTTGGGGTATCCCCTTTGGCTATTTTTTCCAGCATACATTTCACATGTTACTGACTGGCCTTATTAACCCTTGGCTATATACATCCCATATGTACAGCGCTACGGAATTTGATGGCGCTATATAAAACAATAAATAATAATACGTTTCTACTGGAAATAAAATGGTTGATGTTATCAAATTAACCTTACTTGTATAGGTCTCTTTATCCTTTAGAGGATCCCCTGGACCAATTACCTCCATGGTTGCTGCTTTATGATCCACTTGGGTTCTTGGTGGGAGATTATTGTGCCGCATTAGTCTCTGTCGAATTGCATATCTTAGTACGCAAGCATTAAAATATATGAGATAGCTGGTTGCTATTAGCATTTAAGTTCTATCATGGGGAACATCAGGCTTTAATTATAGCAGGAGTTAACTTTCCAACACAAATTATTAATAAGACTCTCTGTTTTTCCAGTCATTTAAAGCACTACTAAACACCCTTTATTCCGACATGAATTATTTATTGCGGACTTTATTAAAACTATTAGTTTTTTTGAGCCTCGGATCCCGAGCGAATATTTTGCCTCCCGCAGTATTACCGGTATTTTGTTAAAAATGTATTCCTGCAGTTTATGAAGTTGGCAAAGATGCTGTTCCATCTACTCTGCTCAAAGTACCAGTTTTGCAGCCAAATAAAGGAATAGGTAGTCAAACTAGAAAGCATCTTAGACGTTACTGTGTTGTTTTTATGCTGGGAAAAGAACAGATCTCCTAGTTTGTTTGCTTAAGTGGCACAGAGCCTTTAAATGAAACGCAAAGTGAACAAGTGTAAATGAATACGTCATAACAGTCCTCATCTTCTGAGATGCTGCTGCTTCTCCAGACATACTTCTCCTCAACGTCTTATCAAGCTAACCCAGAAAGCAAAGGCACATAAATCCCAAAAGAGAAAAAACTAAATAAACACGGTGTAAAATAGTAGATCATATAATTGTCCAGTCAAATACTGGGTGGAAACAAACAACTAATTTTGATTAGAGATTATTTATGTGCAAGTGCAAACAAGTACAATAATATATAACTGGAAACACTGGTAACAATAATGCATTAAATACATTAAACAAAGGGGGAAAAAAGCTGCTAATCTTTGTAACAAAAACATTTTTTTAAATATTGAAAACATTGGACCCTAGGCAAGCATTTCCTCGGGCCTCGATCCACGCTCCCTAGCATATTTATATATATATTAGGGGAAGACTGTGAGAGTCAGTGCAGTCTTCCCTCTTTCTGACCTTATCGTGACATTGAGAGGTCCTCTACCCAGTAATCATCCTCAGAGTCCCTGTGTCCACTCTTTCACTAAGCCACCCCTTTCTTTTACTTACTCCCTGTAGTTCAGGTATAGATCAAATAAACAATACATGTAAACAGCACTTACATGTATAGGTCACCTAAATAGGACATACAAACTATATATTTGCAGGTATACATAAATAATGTATGGAAACATAGCATAGCAGGTATAGATCAACAGAATAACACACAAACCCAGCTTTGCAGGTATAGATCAGCTGGAAATCACCTGAAACTCAGCACTGAAGGAATAGATCAAATAAACAACACATGGAAACAACACTGCATGTATAAATCAACTAAATAAAACATACAAACAAACCCTGTATTTGCAGGTATACATAATTAATGTATGGAAACATAGCATAACAGACACAGATCAACAGAATAACGCACAACCCCAACTTTGCAGGTATAAATCAACTGGAAATCACACAAAAACTCAGCATTAATACTGTTATTGAATTATTCTGTCCAATAGAAGTGTTAACACACCAAAGTTGGACCAAAAAAATAATTGATGACAGCAATCACACTCCTATCATGCCTAGGCAGCCACTACATGCTGGAATCTGGGCATGAAAGGAATGTGGTTACAGCCTCCCTATGCCAAGCTATCCCCCAACACTTACACATCCATGCTATCTGAAACCCTCATTCACAAACATTCAGCATAACACCCATCACTCTCACACATTTACATTCAGCATAACACCCATCACCTCACACACCTACTAATCCACCCTCCCTGAATCTTGTCCTATCTTTCCTCTGTCACTCTCACTTTTCCTCCTCCTCTTCATTCTTCCTCTTCTTCTGTGTCCTGTCCTTCCGGTGCAGAGAGCGCGGAAGGCGGTGGGCGTGGCTTCAGTGTTGTGCACCGGGATTTGACATCAAGTCCCGGCGCACAGCGCGCATTGTTTCTGGAGGCGTGCCGGCATGGTGGCACCCCTCAAATCAGCGGCAGCCGGGGCGGACCCCCCCGCCAGGTACGCTACTGGCCTGACGGCTGCATTCAATTCTGCTCTTCTGCCGGCCGTCAGTCCGCCCTCCGGCCCGGATTTAGGGCGCCTGCGGGGGCAATTGCCCCCCGGCCCAGCCCGCCCTTGCGTGGGGCCTTATCTCCCCAAACGTATCTCCGGAATACCCTGTGGCATGCCCTGAAATAGGCCCGGGAAGGAAAATAGGTAGACTTTGGAAGAGGTACAAAAATCTGGGTAGGATATTCATCTCAAGTACCCCAATGCGTCCGAACCAGGAGATATGTGGCACTGCCCACCTGCGCAAGTCAGAAGTAACCGACAAAGGCGTCGAAGTTTAAGCGGGTAGTTAAAGAGATGTCAGCTCATTGCAAGCGCGTCGCCATAACCTTGGCCAATCAGATTTAATAAGAAACATAGGACGTTAGTTAGGGCATTGCTCCACATCCCTCCCCGGCTATGTAAGCCAGATTCGTCTGAGGGTGGGGGGACTGACCCTCCGCTAAAGAGTTAAAGAAACAGACTAAGTTGGGTCCCAGGGCTTCAAACAGGCGTTTGTAATACGAGCTAGTGAGGCCGTCCGGGCCGGGGGAACATACCCTGCGGGGTAGCTTTGAGCGCTGCCTTAATCTCCTCGCATGTAACTGGGGCATTTAAAACGTCTCTAGCCACATCATCTAGGCGTACGGTGGAGAACTTAGCTGAGGCAAGAATTCACCCGATCTGAAACGGAAGGATCCTCATAAGGCAGTGAAGGCCAATTGTAGAGGGATTCGTAATATGAGAGGAAACCCTAAGCGGTCTCGCCAAAAGCTTACCGGGCTTATCGCCAAATTCATAACAAAGTTGTCTAGTAAAAGAAAATGTACGCTTAATATCAGTATCTATCAAAGTGGCCAATTGGTCCCGAAGAGCCCGCAGTTGGGGGATGAGGTCAGGGCTCAGGGTGGCATTGTGAGCTTGTTCTAACTGAAAAATGTTGTGCAGGAGCAGGTTAATGTCCGCGAGCTTCCTTTCTTTAAGCATAGACCCCAACTTGATAAAGTGCCCCCTAAGGACCACCTTATGGGCCTCCCAAACAGTCGGGGAGGGTAAATCGTCCGTGGTGTTTTCCTGAAAATAATTATTAATATGTTGTGATATGTCCAATAGATGCGAGGGGTAATGGGGGTGCCAGCTGGAGGATAAGTTGTACTGGTGCATGGTTTGTATATCTATACTAGTAGAATAAAGGTGATGATGGGAAAGGAACAGGGCGTCAATTCTAGGATATCTGTGGTGTACAGATGAATAATATGTATAGTCATTAACATTGGGGTGCTGTGCCCGTCAAACATCCACCAGTTAGTTAAAATGGAGAGATTTTTTGACCTGGTTAATGTTTGAAAAAGATAAGTGGGAGGAGCGGGATGAGGCATCCCTAAGAGGATGCACTCCAAATATTGTAAGCCCTTCCTGAAATTCACCTAGGCGTGCCAGCACACGGCACAAAAATCTGTGTTGACCCCGTTTTGGCGCATAAACATTACCCAGTGTTACTTTAGTATTGCCTAAAACGCATTTAACTAACAGTGTCCTACCCTCTTCATCCCTCTAAACGTCTAGTAAGCCATAGGGTAACGATTTGTGGAGAAGGATGGCGACTCCTTTGGTCTTGGAGTCGGGGGAACTAGAGAAGAAGCAGTGTACAAACTGGTAGATTTTAACATTACCAGGGGCCATCGTTAGGCAGGTGAAGCCTTAGACGGATGGCAGAAAATAGCACTAGGGCAATCCAAGCGAACAAATAAAAGAGAACATAAACAAAACCAAGGAAAACAAGAAAACCAAACGAGTCCCAGTTGTCCCAGCAGGGCAAAACTAAGGACCCTAGATGTCACGGCATCAAATAGTGAGCCCAGTGACCCATGAAGGGTCGGTTAACCATACGTCCACTCCCATAGAAGTGAAGTAAGTCGGCTCTGGGGCGGTGTTACAGGTAAGTGGGATATACTGTCCCAGCAAAAATAGACAGGTCAAACAATATACAACGAGCCAAGCCGCGCACCTGGCCTAGCGATAATACATCCAGAAAGCCCAAGAGCGTTGTAGAGCAAAACAATGTAGTATCTATCAGTAGACGCAAAACAGTGGTAGAAAGCTAAGCACGTCGGTCTGTTAGCAGAATCAGATGTATGAACTCGAGACGCCCCTCACCATGAGAGATACAAGAACATAAACAAAGATTGCCGCTAAGGTAATACACAAAACTAAAATAACCGTGGCGGAAGAGGCCCATACGATCATATACAGTTGAAAAGATAATAGTCCAGGACAGTCTTACCACCGATACAGTACAACAGCACATTGAGGCGGAAGTCCATGATGTAAAAGAAAGGGCGAACGATATTAATGGGCAAGTAGCACCGATAAGGACCCACTAAAGGACCAATGGAGCAGTCAACTCGAGAAGAATTGGTAGAACAGCAATGAAGAGAAGCAGCAGCTGAAGAAACCGTGACAGTGGAGTATCCTCGTGGAGTATCCTCGTGTCTCCTCTGGCGTTTCTTTCGTTGCGGTCTAGGCGACCATTCTCTAGAGGGATCTGACAGACTCTGAGGAGGATGAAAGGTGGGTTCCCAATCGAGTACATGGCAACGAGGAAGTCCCAGAGCTTCTGTGAAGCTGTTCACATCCTCCGCTTGCCCGATAATGTAAGAGTCCGCTCCTCGGCGCACTATAAGGGCGAAGGGAAACCCCCATTGATAGGGAATGTTTGCCTTGCGACAAATAATTATGTCAACACATACCCACCCAGACACACACAATCACAACCAGACACATTAACACACACTTACACGAACACATACCCAGACACACACACACTAACATACAGACACAAACTAGTGCCTACGGCGGTTCGATTTTAAGAAAGTTAATACAATGTTCAATGTATAAACCCAAACACAGCTTATTTGATACAAACTTTGTTTCCTAATATTTCTCTGTAGCAGCTTTTAATATTCCCCCTTTTCTGCTTAAATCCTCATAACATTACCAGAATTTGGCACCTTCTAAAATGGCAGCGCATTGAATCCTCTGTTATCTATTTGGCACGTCTCTATCCTTTTTATTTAGCTAGCCCTCCATTTTCCATTCGATCCAAATTACATTTCCCTTTGCTGGACCTATGGAGATCATGTGAGTAATTTAGTAAATAACTGTTTTTATAAGGTGGCAATTTTATTCTGTAAATGAGATCGTGTTGCTATTTGCCATTGGTACAGCAGAGGGCAGTATAGGATCATGTACACAATTGTCACATAGGAAGCGGTCAGTGGGGTTTTGAGCATGTTCTTCTGTGTGTTTGTAGGGTTACTGTGCAGACCATCTGGAACTGGGGTGAAGAATTAAGAGTTTTGACTCCGTCATTTTCTGATGTTTGGTATATACTTGCAGAACCTTTTTAATACACACTGGACAATCCAAGACAATCAAAAACAGAACATCATCTGAAAGAAAGGACAGGAGTCAGGCTAATGAAAACCTGTATTTGTCACGTTCAGAGTTGAAATCACAGGCTCACACTGAAAGCAAATTACATGTATAGCCTTCCCTTTGCCATGTATTATAATGTCGTGCCAACTGTAAACGAAGGGGTGTTTGGTAGTGAACCCCCATGTTCTTACCAGTCCGTACTGGTAGTTTGGCACTGATTCATGTAGCCAGGATAAATGTACATTTTTAGAGTTTACATACAACATAATTCCCGATTAAAGTCATGTCCAGCTGTACTTTTGGAGCCTGAATACCACTGAATTTTGCATTCAGTTACATATTTTTACCTCTTTGCCTTGTTAACTATGTAACTAATTGATTTGTTCATTTTGATGTCTTTGAAGGATGAAAGTGAACTAAACAAACCAGTACATCTTTCACTAGTGAGAAGTGCTATACTGGTACCACAACCTGGGTGCTCTTGAGTAGATAAAGCTCCGGAACGGATTATGATATAGCGGCTGACGCTGGGCTGGACCATTTCATGGTGCAAAGATCCTGTAGAGATCCATATTAAATCCATATCTAGGTCTCTTCAGTGCTATGCTGGTACCACAACCCAAGCGCCCAAGAATTACTCCAAGATTAGTGAATTCAAAGGTGTAATGCAACATCTAGGTGCTTTAATTAAACCACCGTGCCGCGTGCAAAATATATCCCCAGCATTAATGGTTTTGGCAATTGCAATCATATGAAATGTACTGGTAATAAATAAATAAACAAACTAATGCCTTCTTTACGTCTGTTTTGGTAATTATTGTTGTCAAGTGAAAAACAAATTCCTTACAACCAATTGTTGCTGCATTGTTTATAAATGTATCTAAGCGGTGGTTTCAATATTTATTTATGGATATCATGAATGTATCTGGTTTCTTAGAAGGATCCATTTGTTTAGGAAAGCCAAGTCTGTGAAGTTTATTTACTAACAAGTGAATTGTGGTGAAAGAGAGAGGTGACACTGCATAGAATGCAGGTAGTGCAAACAGATGAAATACTCACCTAAAACTCACTGCTTAGTGAATAAACATTTATGTCTTATATCCAGAGGCAGGCAGCGACATTCTTTGTAAAGGATGTTTCACTAAATGCCCCATAAGCAACAATGACTTCCACGAGCCTTGAAGCATCAGCGCTTGACGGCATTTTAATATCCGTTGCTTATTCATGACAAAAAAAGTAATTCTCTCCAGTATCCAGTATTTATATCACAGCCTCCTGATTGTCGACACATCACATTAGACAGGCTTGTTTTAGGGGGCTGAGATGGAGTAATTGTAATATTTTTCATACTCACAGGCTCGGTTTGATATATGACATTCAAAAACTGCAAGTTAGACCACAGTATGCGATAACACCTTCCAATTTAACGCATGAGCCCAGACATTAATTACATTATATAATTATGTCGTTTTTGTCTCTGTTACCCTAGAAACTGAAAATCAAAACCAAGTTACCAGTTACAAGTAATGTCCTGTCTTTCTAGATCGTGGCTGGAAACTATTAAATCAGTGATGTAATGCAACATAACTTATATGCTTTTCAGGCACATTGGGTGAGGCACCAAGATCCTAAGCAGGGCATCCAGCTGGACCACGATGCATTGGTGCAGGTTTTTCCACATTGACCATCAAGTCCTCTCAACACTGTAGGATTTCTGTCCTTCCTCCCAAACGCCCATGTGAATACTGTGCACAGATCCACCATTCCAGCCACATGCTCATTTCAGGGGAACCTGAGGGTGAACCCTACCTAACTCCAGTATGGATGTGGGGTTTAAGCAGATCCACTACATTCTCTATCTCCAAATGCCTGTTCTTGGTTCGTATAAATTTAACATGGAAGTTGTCATGTTGGTTCCAGAGGAGAGAATCTAAGGCAGAATCCGACACCATTCAACGGGCCAATGTTCATAGAGTAAATAGGTAGATTCACATAAGTATTTAGGACCTTAGAGTCAAGTCTAAAATAAACGTGTCCAGTGTGAGAAGGTTTCATTTATAATAATGCTCGTAGTCTTGTTTTAATAGCAGGTTTTCATATACATAGTCAACTTACATGTATCATTGTACCAACATGTCTACTTAGCCGTGTTGGACGTTTGCTCTTACAGAAAAAAAATTGCAATGATTAAAAAACCTTGTGGCACTAAATCACAATTTATGGATCAAACATTATGGATCAAAAACTGTATGGACCAAAATGACATAACTAGTGGCTGATAAAATGTATGGAGTCCTAAGGTTCAGAAATCGCTCCATCACTCCTTGAGGTCAGTGTAAGCATTTGTTTGTTGCCCACCAACTGGAAAAACTCTTGTCTGGATAAAACTAGGGGCAGTCATGCTGTGTCCACCAATACACTGAAGGGCAAGCAGTAACACTGTAATAAGGTGTCACATAGCCTTTAAAGTGCATATTTACAGAGATAAATAGCATATAGGTCTGTGCCCGACAAGAATCAGCTGATATCCTTGGATATTTTGATTTTTTTTTGGTCTTGTTTAACCCATAAGATAATCATCCATGTATTGTGCATATTACAGCTGCAGATTCCAGTATGGGTTCCTCCAATGCCAGTGTGACACGGGTATGTTCTGTATGATATATCTTAACATATATGTTGAGCTCCTTATGAATTTGTATAACATACAGTAGAATGCCAACTACGTTTTTGCTGAGGGTCCTTTAAAAGTTGTCTTCCATAAAATATTTCTTCCATGACATCCGTCTCTACTAGCTGGCATTCTACCTTAACCCAAGAAACAGAACATCGAACTATGTCTGTCTGTATTTATAATGTTAAGAAAAGACCGTATCAACATTTGAGGATTCTAAATGAAAACATTGTGTGCAGATACACATCTCTCTTTTGGGTGTGTGCAGCTTGGCCGTCGCTCTTCTTTGTCATTAATATCTTCTGATTGAAGACTGAATATGTCCGCTAGCGTCTCACATCATCAGACCTTTGCGAGTCTAGCTGAACGCCTATGGAAAACTTACGCCGGTTGTCCAACACCAAGAGCTACCCTGCCAAGCTCTCACTAGAGGTTAATTGAAATTCACCGGGGGTCTGGGGAGCAGATACACCCAAGCAGATCCCTCCTCTGTAAGGGCAAGTTTTTACCCACCTTCCTGAACCTATTAGACTGGTCTGTGTGACGGCACACGCTGCTTAAGGTTACAACCCCCCCCAGGGTTTTGAAAATATCACTAAGCTTTATCTGAGAGATAAAAGTTGCAAGTCCAGTGGAAAAAGTTCCTCGTCCTCCAAGTTATGAATATGAAAAAACTGACTTTTGTAAATTTTTGATAAGCAAGTGGACATTTAGAAAGCCGTTTAGATAATAGTTAATTTATCAGACCAATAAGGCCACAAATCCGCACAGAATTTCACTAGCTTCAGAGGTTGGTGTTTCCTTTCCTCGCGTGGACGTACACTGGAAGACACAGGCACCCCAAGAAAGCAGCAATGCTTTTCCGTAGTGTTCACGACTTGTAGCATTTAGAGCACACGAAGCTTCAAATCCAATCTTAATCTTGAAGGTTTTTCCAATCGGCGCGTGTCTCTTATCTGCAACACATCGTAGGTTACGTATAAAAATTATTCTGGTGCAAAATTTGAAACCTGGCACCCAATGGAATGATCCAGTCTGCGGATCGTACCTCTCGTTGCTATGGTGATAAGTCTGCTTTTCAAACTTTGCACCAGAATCATCATTTTTTTTTTTTTACTTTTGAAGATAAACCAAATGATATAAGAATGTATCTGATGACTAGAAGTTATTAATTCACCCATGATGTTATTAGTCCCGCTTCATACGCGTACGGACTTATACATTGGAAAGGGTATGGGGATAAAGTGATGATGTTTTAAAGCTCGTTTTCCAAGTAGCCGTACGTCTCATAGATTATATAATGCTCTTAACATTTGTCCTTCACATTCTGATGGTGACAGTTTCACTTTAATGATAACGTGTTACAAATCTTTTAAGTGCAGTTTAGAACATTCACACCTCACACAGTAATTAGAGGCCTTTTAATCTATTGCACATCTACCACCCCACATTATTTTATCATAGACAATGCCATCTGTTGTCACTGACCATTAAAACCAATGGTTTCCTTCTTTTGGCAGCAGTTTTCGATGAATGTCCTCATCGTGGACAGAGAAAGAAGTGCGCAGTATACATGGAATCATAATAAAGAACAGCTGAACAACTTTACAAGAGTATAACTGGACAGTTACTAAATTGTCACGTCCCACCGTACAATAAGACTGTAAAATGTTCATTAATATAATTACATTTTTTGCTTGCACACATTTTTTTTAAAAAAAAATAATGTTCTAAACCACACCACGTTTGACATCTTCCCACAGATGGTCATCTGAACAATTTTTTGAAGAGCATAATTAGCACATTTTGGCCAATGTTGGATGGCACAACATCAAATATTAATAAGCCATCAGAACAAAAAGCAGCATATCATGTATAGCACTCACAAGGACTGATCCCAAATGCCGGCACTGTAACATGATCACAATTAATAGGCTCCTAACTATCAAACAGAAGCTCCGCTCTGGTTGTAGTGCAAAGTTGTTGTTATTCACCCAGACCCATAAGCAAGCAGCAGCTCTCCACCTTAAAACTAGGACACAACAAGGCATTGGTGAACCTGCATTGCTTAAAGAGAGAGATGCCACGTGCCTTGGTTGGGCAGTGACTTTTATCGGGAGTGTTTAGTTTGCACCATTTACCACATAGAAAGACACAGTGCTGACCACATACAGATATGATTGGCAGAAAACACTGAGCATCTCTTGCCAGGAAAACATACAGTGTCGATTCATTGAGCCAACTTCCTGTCCTCATGTCAGCTCAGCTTCACGACAAATCTGTTTCCCTCTTTGCCATAAAGCAATTGCTCCTGTTTTTCTGTTTTTTTTTCTTCAGGGCAGCTTATTGTGGCTGGGGGGGTGCTGTCCATACCAGTACAGTTTCTCCTCTACACTTTTTTTCCTCCAGCGGCATAGCAGCAGCATTTTGAATGTCTTGCGGAAGGTTTTGTTGCACAGAGCGTAGCAGATAGGATTGACGGTGCTGTTAACGTAGCACAACCAGTAGCCCAGGTGCCAGATTGAGGAGGGGATGCAGTTTGAACAGAATGTAGAAACCAGGACCATGATGTTATAAGGTGTCCATGTGATTATAAAAGCTAAGAGAATGGCACTTAACGTCTGTGCTGCTTTGCGTTCTTTGATAAGAACCATTCTCTTGCGTTTAGTGATATGATTACTGATGTTGTGGTCCATGCTCCTTAAGGAATTGCCCTTGGACATAGAGGAACAGGGGGTAATTTTTACTTTCCGACACCCATTGTTGACCTCCTGGGAGCCATCATCATTCACCACAATTCTAAACTTATAGGAGACACACTTCTGACTCTTTTGTGAGTGACCTTTACCAGGAGTCAAGAAGAACCGCTCGCTGTCATAATCCTTTGTTGCTGGTTGCTCTTTAGTAAGGATCTGCTTGGTTTCTTCCTCCTTTTCTGTAGCAGTCTGGTTCTGGTACACACCCTGGAAGACCGCTTCCTTGACATGCTTGTCTTCATCATCCGAAGATGGGTAACTGCTGCACGTAGTGAGCTGGTCCTCTTTGACCCATTCACTACAGATGTTTGGACTCTGCGATATCTTGACAGTGGCAGAGGTGCTGCGACTAGATGAAGACCATGATGCTTGGCACCTCTCTCGCTTGGTTAGTGTCTGCTGCTTGCAACTAAAGCAGGACTTCAGAAGGGCACCTTGTGGCCTCATCATTTCAAAATCAGCGACAGACTCTGAGCCTTGCAGCTCTGCCAGATCTTTTGTGCGCTTTTCTGTCTCCTTGTATATACGGCAGTATAAAATAGTCATCACCGAAACAGGGATGTAGAAAGCGGCAATGGCTGTCCCAAAGGTAATTATAGGCTCATACAGAAACTGGATCTGGCATTCATCTTGGGGCACTGTGCGCTCCCCCACAAAGTATTGCCAACACAAGATGGCTGGAGCCCACAGAATGAAAGAGATAAACCAGGCCAACCCTATCATGATTCCAGCCCTCTTAGGTGTACGTTTAGCTCTGTAGGTTAAGGGTCTTGTGATGGAAAAGTACCTGTCAAAGCTAATTACTAGCAGGTTCATTACCGAGGCATTACTGGCCACGTAATCCAGAGCGAGCCACAGGTCACAGGCCAGGCTTCCCAGAGACCAGGATCCAATTATGATATAGGAAGTGTAAAGGTTCATTGAGAAGATGCCGATGATAAGGTCGGCACAGGCCAGGCTCAGCAGGTAGTAATTGTTCACCGTCTTTAGCTGACTGTTTACTTTGAAGGAAACCATAACCAGAATATTTCCCACAATTGTGACCAGGCTGACGACAGCACTGACTGTGGCGATAGGGATAACTTCCCATAAGCTCATCGTTTCATTAGAGTGACTTAAAGATGTTGTGTTGCGCTCCATGTTCTTGTTTTTCATTGGAGCCTCTGGATTCTGTCAACAATCAGCTGCAAAGGCTCTGAAATGAGAAATAAATGCCCGATGTTAGTGTTCTGTTTTCTAAAGACAAATGGAAATATAATGATTTAAAAGGATTTAGGAAATACGTGAGACTGGGTAGCCTTATAGCCGGGGTATGTTTTCTTATATCTATGTGCGTAAATAAAGCTGATACACGTCAATAATGCCTTTGCTTTAATTGTGTTTTACAGGAATTAAAGAGTGTCAGAAACAAAAAAAATACAAAAGCAGCATATTGCAGGTACATAAGAAGTCATGTCCAGGTATGGGCGCTTTAATATCTACAACCGGTTACTTGTTTATATTATATGGCACACTATAAAAATGATGTCACATCCCGGTGCTTTATCTCTTAAGGACTCACAATGCTTGGTATTGCATACTTGAGGCTCATTGAGTGGGGGGGGGGCAGCAGAGGGACTCTTGTCGCTGTAGTCCTAAATGATGCTGCCTCCACCTCTTTCCATGCAGTAAAATGCATGAGTCCTAGACTCCGATATACATTTAATAGGATAGGGCCAAAGTGAATTATTCAAATGAATTATTGAAGAAACAGGTATTCAATCGAAAGGTTAACTTAAATGGGTGAAACAGAATGCGAGTAGCTGTGTCTGCATTTTGCATGCATTTTTCACAAGTTTATTCTTTTTTTAAATCTTCAGGTATATTTGTGAAGCCTGATAGGTATACCAAGCATTTGTTGCGTTCCATTATGGATTCTTGATATAAAGGATCTTTCCTTTTACTCAAAGTAGTACTTAAACACGACTCCCCTAAGCCTTCCACATGTATGAAAAATATTAAAGGTTACACAGTTACATAGTTCATAAGGTTGAAAAAAGACCTAAGCCCATCAAGTTCAATCCTTCTACCTAACCTTCATATTATTCATCCAAAAGAAGGCAAATTTGAATTCTGCCATCAGGGGGAAAAAAAATTCCTTCTTGACTCCAAGAGGCAATCGGATTTCTCCTTGGATCAAGAAGCTCTAAAAAGGTTATTCTGTCATTTTACTGTTTGACAAATTTATCAGTAAAATGATATGTGACTTCTCAAATACATATTGATCATATGAGCGTACAACCAGATACAGCCAGGGTTTATGTATAAATAGTAATTCCGTTCTCATGAGATAAAACTGAGGCCCTCACCATAGCAATCAGTTGTGTTTCTGGCTCACTGCTCCATTTTTACCATTTTATGCCATATGCCAGTTTCAAAAGACCCATGTATGCATTAAAAAGTCTTGAGGGTCTGACTTTAAAATAGTCCCATGCGTTCTGCACATCCACTACTTCAACTCAATGCTTTCCACACCTCCTTCTCCCCTATGTGAAACAATCAAAATGATTGGTAGACTTGTATTCTTGCATTCGTATTTGGGAGAACACGGAAACGGACACGAATGTTGCGTTTTCGTTGTTGAAACCAAATAACGAGCAAACGAATATGGTGGGCGGATAAACATAGGCAAAGACATCTTTGTTTCTATGTGTTCGCATATATACTAGGCTAGCCTTTTAGTTACGACATATCTCCTAGCTAATCTCCCTGCCCCCCATACACGTCACTGCCTCTAGCCAATCTTAAGTCTTCAGTAGTATAGCAGGGGTTCATACAGGAAGCCGTAGGATCGCCCCAGGATTCAAAGGTCGATAAGAGCGACTCTATTGGTCACCGGCAGGGTGCAATGAAGAGCATCTGCCCTTTTCCCATTCACACTAAAGAATGAATGGGAAAGGGCAGCTGCTCTTCATTGCTTGATGCCAGGCAAGCCCCCTGTCGGCGACCAATAAAGTCCCTCTTACGGACCTTTAAATCCTGGCTTTGGCTGGAAAAGCAACAGAAAACGAAGAGAAAAACGAATATGAAGAACGTATATGAATATTACATACGCTGCCTTTACACACAGGGAACGGGCGATTAGTCGTACAATACGAAGATATCCCCCCCCCCCCCCCCGAGGAGGAACACGAAGAGTTCGCTGGAGCCCAAGTCTAATGATTAGGTAGCAGTAATCTTGAGCTATCTATACTTGATGTGTAGCTAGAGCGTGAGGATAAGGAAGTCAGATTCAGCCGATCGTCCAGACTAAAAGAGAAGATTATGTGTATTTTCCTTTTATATGTACTAACTTTTCCTTTTATATGTAGTAACCTTTCAGTTAGTGCGTATAAATTCTTACAAAATTCTTGCACATAGCTCTGCTGGTCACTGGTATATCCCAGTATCTGGCATGGCCTGGTGGAAGCATAGTTTCGTTGTTTTAAAAGAAAATAGTAAAGGAAGCACACCAAGTAATGTGTACATTTATCACTCTGAAATGATTCTCGCCACACAAATAAATAGAATGTGCTTGTCATGCTGAGTAAATAAGAATGATGTCTCCCCTATCTAACTCAGCCTGTGCAATTTATCCTCTCATTACACCTCGGCACCTTACCCGCTACAAGTTTCATGATTTCATTATTATGCTGGCCTCGGTGAGACAGCAGTTTCCTCGTCATTCCGCTGCAGGTACGGCTGGTGTTTTCCTCATTTTGTTGGTGGAGTGGCTGATTCCCATACCCATAGATTTACCGCCACCAGGGCTACCATAAAGTTCCCCAAAAGTAGAAATGTGTCACTTTTTACAGAAATGGTTATATATATATTATATATATATATATATATATATAATGACTTGACACATGTCACCATGACATAACTGCTATAATCATCACTTCTTGCCGCTATCCTGAAACTCACCATCTTCTCCATCACCTTAGTGTCCCTTAGAACGCAGCAGTCCTTTACCTGAGAGCATTCTCATAATATCCTTTTACAAAATGTGGTGGAACGCTCTGTGAATCTTCATCCGAGTTGGCTAAGGTCCAGACCCATTTTAATATATCAGGTTGTTCCCGTCTATATAAAAATTTGCCAAACCCCAAAAAATAGTTACCTGCGCACTATCCCAAACACCTGTGCTTATATAGACAAAAGGAGGTTTTTAGTTTCACTCCAATGGCCATTAAAATGGAAGCTCGCCTGCC
>VKOC01000008.1:29928597-29955942 GCA_009364415.1 Spea multiplicata
TCGTTGCGCTGCGTATATTGTCGAGGCTGATTATATATATATATATATATATATATATACTGACTAACTTTTTAGGCATCTCTCTTGTGACCCAATTGTCAGCTTATTAAACTCTCTTCTGCGCTTCACAAGGTAAATCCGCATTCCTCTATTAAGGGCCGATTGTGTGGCAACATTTGCCTTAAAGATTATTCTTGGGTGCTTTCCGCCGTTAGCTGCGGTGAATCAATTTCGGCTTTGTTCGTAGTTTATTATATCTACACCCCACAGGATCTGTGCAATAATTGCCCTGTGACGGACAGTTGAGTAGTGTGCCAATTCCATGGCCAATGAATTATTGAATTAAAACATATTTTCTTTTCGCGCGTGTTGGCTGTGGCTTCCCGCTTCGGTGAACAAAGCCACACTTTGGTAATAAATAAATAAAACAAAATAAAGCATTTTTTTTTTGCATAACATTTGAACTTTATGTCCTTCATTGTTCCTAACAATAGATTTATCAACCGTACCAAGCGTGTGTAGAAAATAAATCACACAGGCCGGCCTTTTGTTAGCTTATTTGCAAGCGTGTGTGTCCAATATGTTAAATATGCCTTAGAGTCACGAAGAACGCAAACAAAGCACAACGTTTTAACAGCTCGAGGCATCAGTCCAAGGTCAGCGGAGATCGGAGTTGTAAGTAAGATATTACGGCAGATTTGGAGGATTTGCTCCGAACTGAATTTGGCTTTGAGTTTTTATATAAAGTCAGAAACCTCCAGAAAATCTCCATCTACCAGCACTGGAATATTTAAACACCAGGCCAGAGCCCTCCCGCATTCGAGACGCTTTCTGCTTAGAAAGATATTAGAGAGGTAGACCCTTTTTTTTGAAAGAAAAGGGCCAGACCAAGAGGCCCCCATTCGGGCGCTAGTCTGCTGTAATAAACGAACCTTGAATTATGGTTCCACGGCAATGGGGGAGGGGGGGAAGCGAGGGAATGAAGAGGCAAAAAGATAAAATACCCGAAAAAATGAGACGAGTGGGATGTGTGAAGAGGGACAGTGAGGCGAGATGCCACACAAATGCAAAAAGTTGGTGCAATCGAATCTGCCGTTTCTTATTTGATTAATATCCTTTACTGTTCGCTGTGCTTTTATTCACCTAAATCACCAAATCTGTTCTATAAAGATATATTTTTTCCTTATTTTCCATTTTCTCTTAATTAGGAAATCTCACATGTGAGGGTGAGGGCTGGGTACCTTATTATACCAGCATTGAAAGCATGTGGATCATTACAGACCTGGGATACTCCGTGTACCATGACCAAGGGCTCATTTCTTATACTCTGAGCGGCCTACAGATGGGTAGCTGCTCCAAGGAAGGAATTTAGCTATGAACCACACTACCAAAGTAACAACATGAGTACGATGATACAGCAAATACAGTTAATTGGGGATTTTATGGACACACATGGATAAGGATATGAATCTGCTATGGTCAATGGAGCATCCAAGGTGGAGCATGGACCAACCAAAAGTGCATACCATTTAAATAAGGGGGCATGTACGGTCACATAGGCACTAAGGGGACTCATGTGAGTATGGGCAACGGTTACTGGGGCATAAACGGAATCTATCAAGCAAAAAGAACGGGCAGACAAAATATAGTTCATCACAAGGAACCACGCGTTAACGGGACTGGGTCCTGTTATACTCTGGGACACCCTTGATCACCAACTAGTATTGGCTGGGCACATGGTACCCAAATCATGGGAGACGACCTCAGCAGCAGCTGGAAAGTTCCCTTGAAAAGTGTCCTTTGCGCAGGAAAATGGATGGATTTGACAAAGGTGCAGTAATGCGTGGGCGCAGGACGTACACCGTGCCACCGCCAAATCCCTTTCACTTGCTTGTAAAAGGTCTTCCGAAGCAGCGTTTTATAAAATGTGAAATGTGCTGTTAGGGGTATCTGCTGAGAAAAGGTCCACCGTTGTGGATGTCCCTCTGGATATCACCTCCATGCGACTCACTGCTCCCAGGGACATTTCATATAACGGTAAAAGGGCAAAGGGCCAGATTTGCCGGAGAACACTATAAATAAATTCACATTTAATGAATGCTTCGGTGTGCTCGTGCATACAAAAGCCAATGTGCAGAGGGGGAAGCATTAAGGATTTGCATGCGACTCTCCAATAGCTGGAAACACCTCCGGCGGAGGTTCAATATTGTACAAATAGAGTTAAAGTCAATACCCTTTTATTGCGCTGATGTAAGGGATGTGAAGGAGACCTCCGAGGTCCCAAAAACATTATATAACTTTACATCTTATTCTCTGTCAGCCTAATAAAAATATATCAATCCCGACTAAGGACTCCGTATCTCTTGGGCTACTGCCGCAATATTCATTGTTCATAGGAACAGATGTTGATAATGGCAATTACTGCACACTGTTTGTGTTGTGTCACCTGTAACAGAGCAGACTATTCTTCCTTAAATATGTCTAGCCCAGGAGAGAGAAATCACCAAATAATAAATGATTTCCTCTTTTCTCGTGCTTGATGTTAATCTGTGTAATTAATTAGGGCGGATTTCCAGATCTGAGTCTGCGTTACCTACCCCCCGAATAGCAGCTGCCCGTGTTTGCCAAGTCACGGACGCTTTCTCAGTAAAAGGACCGCGTTTCACCACGAAGCCCTTTTGTCCCGAAGCTTGCCGTGAAGTGCGAGCATTAACATCAGGCCAGCTTTTTTGAATGTAAGCCCGAGCCGTAAGAATTTCTGCTCAAAAGCTTTTCAATTCCATAGCCTTCAATTCCCACTCACGTAAGGCCGTGAATCACTCGCCGGCATCTCCGTAGCTGAAAGCAAACGGCAGTCAGGCATTTAATGTTAAATCCATTTATGTTCTACATCAAACCTCTATTAATAGAGTTTAAAGCGGAATAACTATTAGGGTGATGTGGCTCTCCTAAGTGCACAGTGAATTGAGATTAAAGAGTGTGTGTGTGTGTAAGGGGATAATACTATGGAGATGTCTGTAGAAACACACACACACGCTAACCCCTTTCTTAGAATTTCCCCTTTAGAACAAAAAGTATATATAAGAAGAACATTAATTCTAACTCTACAGTCAGTCTCTGCAGATTGTAAGCTACAATCGTTTGACCAGCGCTCTCCTTACCTGTTGTTTCTGGTAGTCAAATTGTTATACTATATACTACTTGTTACCTATGTTTACCCATTGTACAGCGCTGTGGAATACCAAGAACTACTCAGAAAGCTGCGCTCTTTAATGAATTTGGTGGTGAACAATGAAGTCTTTCTTCTTCTTTTAACTTTGTAATACATCTAAGTAACTTTGTATGATTCTGCTATGTGCCAGCAGGTCTCTTTAATCATATTTACAGACATGTATGTCCAGCACAGCAATACGTGGTAAAAAAAAATTGTATTAGCAATAAACTGCCATGACAGTATGGCCTGTTAGATTCTTGCCCTTTGGTTGCCCCCAACCTCTGGATACATTATTTCCCTGACATTCTGGCAGACGATTTTGCAGGAAAACTAACCTATTTTGGTAAAAGAATTTATGATCCTTAATCCTATTTAATTCCATCCTGTAATTAGCACACAGTGGTTGGAATAGGGTTGTGTAATAGTGTTACAGAAGCCACAACCCCCCGGTTTAGTTGCCTTTCCGCTGTGTGCGTGATGGAACCTGAAGAAGAATGTGGAGCATTTGTAGGATAGATGAGTATAGATCTCTACTCCTTGACTTTAAGATCTGTCAGATTCTTAGTTGTAAATAGAAATGCCATTACATTAAATCCACTAAATGCTGTTTTACAGATTATAATCGCAGACCATAGAGTATTCAGTCCGGTCAGAAGAGTGATTTTAGCCCAGGATTTCCGTGATTATTACTCTCCATTACATAATCCCCCTCTTATGCTAAAAGTGGAGTTGAGTTTTAGGGGAACTCTTACTATAAAACCTCCTAAGGGTGTTTTACAGATTAAAACAATAGACTATAGAATACCTTCTACACCAGTCAGAGCAGCAATTTGGACCCAGCATATCCATAATCCCTCTCTGTTATGTAATTCGCATCCTTTGCTGAAAGCAGAGTTGAGTTTTTAGTTTAATTCTTTATACATATTTTGTTTGTGTCCTATTAGGCTTTGAACCAAAACTCTCTAAAGCCATTATGGTCACCAGAAAACTAAAAAAGGCCAAAACAAGCTGCTTTTATCAAGTACATGTATTGATGTTGAACGTTCTTTGAATGCACAATCTATTCAGAACTATGTAGACGCGTTTATAATTCCTAACCCCAGTATCCAGTTCACTCTGAAAGATTGAGTTTTGATTTTGTGTAAGAAGCTTTTTTGCTTCTTTATTAGGTTTTAATGTTTAGTATTGGAGTCCATTATTTAGGCTTCATATTTGAAAGACGTGATAAGGTCATTAATGCCTAGACCTAGCGCCCCAGGGGCACAGATAATATGACACAGGTCACAAATAACAAATACATTAGGTTAGTTGAGTTTGGAAAGTGAAATTTCTTCCCATAAAGATATAACAAAGATACAATGCCCAAAAAAATGAAAATAGGAGAGCTTCACACCAATATCTATAGCTCACCTACTCTCATTTTTTGTTTCTATCTATAAAGATACAATGACACCTCCGGCAAGATCCGGGACTTTTGGGATATATCTGGCGTTCGATACCTATTTATATAGTAAATGTAGGTAAACTTTAATTAGTTTAACAAAATGAACCCATTTCTGTCATATCTATAGGTTTAAACCATTGCAAAACTGTCATCTTCAATAGATATCAAAGTCAACCTTTCTTATACAGCATTCCCTAAAACCGTGAACTATTTGCATTAGTATTATTTAGTATAATGATGCTCCAAAGAGAGACATGGTCCTTTTGTAAGAGTGAAACTTAACATTGTGTTACTCAGTAAGATACCTACCTTTCCTGCATGCTGCAAGCAGCTCAAGGTACAGATCAGCTGCCAGCATGCAGGCATCTTTATTTTTAATGTTCTATTGTTACCATGGAAACTGGCAGCTAAACTAAGAGGCCCTTTTTCATACACTGATCCCTTCTCCGGGTATTATTCTACTTATTGGAGATGCAGCAGATCGTAGTTGGTTGTATATCACGAATGCAGCTACCGATGTGTCTGTGCATAATACTTTGGGTCCGCATTGTAGGTCTCTCCCTTCCCATTTCTTGAGATACATGCTCATTTTGTGAATTTTGTAAAGCCACTCCACCCCACCATGCTATCATTGACACGAATCAGTAAGTTTACTGCCTGTGAGTTCCAGCAGGCATCTGCAAAGTTGATACCCCTAAAATTTCCAATGCTGTTCAAGTTCTCAATAGGTTGCTTTCAGCCCCGGGTGTTGAGTGAGGCAGGTGCACACGTCTGGGAAAGGCTGGTGTGGGTGTGTGGTGTTGGAGTACACTTGTATTAGTGTGTGGTGTTAGAGTGAATGTGTGTTTCTATATATATATATATATATATATATATATATATATATATATATATATATAATATATATACAATTTAATTTATATAGGAAGAGTTTGGAAAATGTTATGATGACTGGCTGGAAATTAAAGTGTTGCCCACCTAAGGGGAGGGCGCCAAGAAAAGTCCTATACCAAAGAGCTAGTAACGCTAGGCCCATCAGCGATTAGCCCATTGTTGTCTTGGTTTCTCCACCTGCACAAACATCTTCCTAACATACTGAGCGACTTTCAGATGTCCCGCTCCAGGCAGCATTTGCCCCCCTTTCCGGCATGCACCTTGCAAATTTAGACAATCTGCGTGCCAAGCTGCTGACGGTCCCAATAAACAGGACATTCGCTTGATTATGAGCGACGTGACTCTTGGCAGCGACATCCTCAGCCTTTTTATTATTATTCCAGTGTTCCACATAAACCTTACGTATGTGCTGAAGTATCTCCAAAACAAGAACGCTGGTTGCTAAACAAAAAGGACATAATGATTTAGTTGTTATAAAAGATGTGATAGCAACAGCTTCCCTTTAAAAAGTGTTATTTCCACAAACAGCAGTTTTAGGGCAGAAGGAAAATCTTTGTCCTATTTATATGCCAGAGGATCGTGCTGTTATTCCCTTACAGTTTGAAGCCATTTCTGATACATATTTTCCCCAAAAACGTTTAGTTTGTAGTTGTATGCTGATAGGTTAAAAAGTGTTATTGCTATATCAATAGAAAAAGCTTAGCCAATCGACAATATTCACCCACTGCTCCGCCAGTGGCGAGTGCTCGTTTCTCTTCCAAAATGCTAGAGAGGATCTAGTTAAGATGCCCAGTTAAATCCTGCGATCACTCTCTGAAAGAATACGTCGCCAGTCACTCTGAGAAAGCAGTTTGTAACTTAGCTTAGAGAGAGTACAAGCTGCTTTTTAAAAACGTTGGGTATATTTTAAAAATAAAGGTTTATATAAAGAAGACAAATGTATTTTCAGTTATAAGGACACTTTACATGTTCTTTGTTTTTACTCCATTTCGGTGGAACAGCATATTTAAAAAAACACACCTTGAGTAAACTTATAAACCCATAAGCCTCATCATCTGTAACACCTTGTGCCAACAGGGTTACCGATTGTTTATCACACTGCGGATAGGTTGTTTGTGCAAGTGACCACATCACTTCCTTCTAAAGACTTTGCGAACACAACTCTACACGCCTAAAGGCCACTGTACTCTTTGCTAGGATTAATAAAGGGGTAACTCCAAGAAGCTCATTACACATATTGTGTTGGAAGCCTGTGTCACTCCCCAAACCATGTATTCGCATATTGTGAATTTGTTCTCGTGTCCTTATCTTTGTATCCAGTATTGCTCATTTTAGGTAATCAAGTAGCATTCCATGTCCCCATCATTGTCCTTCCTACATGCCTGAGCAGTAAAGGACACTTTACTTCGAGATCTACTAGCCATGCACTCCATGATTCTATTCTCCTAATGTGCTGGACTGGCCTAGTCTTCAATTTATTCACAGAAAATGTATCCCTTTTAAGTAGTGTACCCCTGTGCCATTTTATTTTTACCTATTAGCCCCAAGGCTTACGTTTCAATAGTTGTTTCAGTGTTGCCATGACAGCAGATAAGGTTTATTTTGTATGTAAAACTCTCAAGGAAATAATAATTACAGACCTGCTTACATCTCACTTCTTTAAAAGCTGGAATCTAAGGAATGTTTTGGTGCAACAAATCAACTTGAATTTCTGTATTGTATTACGCGCTGCGGAAACTGTTGGCGCTACATAAATAAAATATAATAATAATAACTTGATGGTGAAAGCTGTGTAGATGGCAGTATCCATTTAAAGAATGCTTCAAAAAACCCTATGACCTCATCATATTCTGAATAAACTTGGTACCAAAGGATATGTCAGCAGAATCTTTATTGCACCACACGTCCTCTACGGTGAATCACAAGATTCTATCAGGTAACATCACTGTGCCACAAGGGATACGCTACATGGATGATTGTTTGTGTTAATAAATAGCGACTCTTACATACAACCAGCATTTTTCAGTGCTGTACTGTTATAGGGGAAGTCGTAGTAGAATTTGGGGAAATGGTTTTCTCTGAAATCATACACAAAAATGTTCTTGTTCCTGTAACTTAGTGCTTTGTAGATTCCCAAAATAATCTTACACAGGGATGCCATGTTAAATCATAAGATCATTTGTGTTGTGCCTAATGAATAAACACAGCATTTCAATGACTTTTTAATGATCAGTAACCTTTGACACTCTGCTCTTCACGTGACGTCTCCCTATATTGCTCTTATTCCGTGGATTCTGATTCCTATCTGTCAGGCTTTTGCATTTTCTAGCAAGTGTTTTAAAATGTGAGCTTCTGTGTTATAACACACTTACTTTCCTCCTGTGCGCTTTTGCTACCTTTATTACCCACTCACATGGCTATCCTGGCCACATCATCTTTATCCTGGCCACATCATGTTGTATTAAGCAACGCCTAGCTATACGTTGTCCTACCATAAAGTCCTCATGTGCTCTCTTCTCTGCTTCCTTGAAGAGGTCTACTCTTGACCTCACGTGGTTGACTCAAGCTGCCCCTAACCTCTACTTCCCATATAAGACTAGTTCCTGGAGGCCAAAACCTCAATCCTCTACCTGGCTACCACCCGACCTTCCTCAATCACAAATTATCCTTGCACAAATAATATGTTTTCAATTTCTATAACCATTTAATATTTGAAATATTTCTGCCTTTTCAATTTCACTGCTGCATGTGAAACGGTTCATCTCTCCTGATTACTTAACCTCATCTAGAGCGTTAACTCTTTTATGCAGTACCTTCACTTGATAGATTTTATTCTCAATTAAAAATTATAATAGTTTTGCTGGTATCCAGATTCCTCTCGCATTAGTACAACTGCATTATAAGCCCAGCCGCTGCTTGACAGCCTGTGCCTCACATGGTGATCTAAAAAATTACCTTACCTAAAAAAAAAAAAGATTTGAAAGAATGATGTCTGATGCCCCCACACTCATAATAGAGAAGACTCGAGTGGAAAATTGTAAAAGTAGAGTGTTTCAGATTCTCTCTCTAGTAATTGTGCTACTATGCAGATTCCTCTTATACGTGTACAGATATTTATTTGACAAATGCATGAGTGATCAAATGATAGCCTACGCTTGACAGGGTGATCTTAAAAAAACACCGAGAAGCTTCTTGTTATAATGTCTCAGAAGGCTTGGGTCTTGTATTCGCAAGAAACCAAACAACTTTGCAGCTGCAGAAATGGACAGTGACTTTTATTCCATCCACAAATGAAGATGTTGCTTCGACATTGCTGATAACGGCACTGACGTTTCTTTAATTGTCTGTTCCTGGTTTTTCCCAATGGGTATTGGTCGGAGCTACAACCATGTCACCAGCATCTGAAATCTTCAGATGCCAACTCCTCCATAACCTTACAAAATTCTAGGAATAGCTGTAACAAGCTTTAAAGTGTGATGAGCAGAACTAGGAAGAACTACAAGTTCCCTCCTGCCGCATCTGTATAGATACTGTATTTTAGGTGCATGACTAGCGTGTGATATGGCGACTCAAGATTGGTTAATGCAAGTAGATGAATAATTAGATTGAAATTAATCCAAATGGACATTATCATGCAGCACCTGAGATGTTTTCATACAAGAAGAACTCTTAAGGAATGAAGATATTAATGAGTACTTGTGTTCCAAAACCAATAAAATTTTAATCCCTTCCTGCCCCTCCAAATCCCAATGCATTTATATATTTTTCATACTATGTGAAGCCCTGCTCCACTATTCAATGCATGTTACATTCAAAAGCGGCCATGACAGAGAGTGCCTTTAACTCTCGGCTGACTGTCATACTTTAACCTTGTGATATCAGAAAAGAACTTGTATTATTTCTAGTGAAAGAACACTGCGTTCCTGCGCCTTTCTCTATAGAAGATAAGTATCACCTGCCAATCTGCAGATTTAAATTCTTCCTACGTGCTCTTCTTAATGCAGTAGGTTGGGGGAAGTAACCTCGTTGTGAAATGAAATGAGATCCTTATAGTTTTGGCAACGAGCAGGGAGAAATCTTTACCTCTCCCGTTCCCCTCCTAAGGTCCGTTTCGCGCATACTTTGGAATTTGGGAAATTGTAGGAATGAATCATCGTCTAAAAAATGTAATTAGGAGTGAAAGGTACAGAGGTAGTGACATTGTGTTATGTGATTTGCATAATGGATTTTGGGAGATTTGCATAATGATTGAAGGAGTGTTTTTTTTTTAAGCATTGACTAGCGAGCCATGTCTAGAAGCCACAATCTTTCAGAAATTTCTTTATCCACCGAGACATGTGAGGGCAAAGAAATAATTAAACGTATATTTTATCATTAATCAAATACGGGTGTTGCCAGGAATCTACCGTAGAATGATTTGCCTGTAATTGTATGCCTGTTTTGTGAATTACCCTTATTAATTTGTAATCAGTTAAACTCTCAAGCTGGGTTAGTGGAGGAGGATGCCGTCCCAGTTAATTTGCATTATCCGAGGGTATGCGGTATGTGATTGTCAGCCCCGATCCCTCTAATGTGAGAAGTCCTACACAGATCCTGCCAAGTATCTACTTGTTCAAGGTGGCGGACATTTAATTATACATTTATCAGATAAACGCATTTCCGGCTTTTCTGTGCACATCCTTGTGACTTCTGGCCAGAAGAGGTACACTAATACCCGCCAAACGTTCTGATCTCCTAAGAGCGAAATGAGAGGCCAAAACATGGACACAGGGGCTGGGGTCCCAAAGAGTCGAGGTGTATTTACATGCTTTTTTTTTCACTCGAAAGGGAACAGGGGTCGTAAGGGGAAATTTTCAACAAGGAATGGATATGTTAACCAGACAGTTTGCTAAGGGATTCGGAGCCATGCGTACTTTTGTCATCTTTTGATGGCATGGCTTCAGTGTGAAGATGTCTACCAGTTTCTATGACAACCTGATTTTATGTCACATGACAATTAAGTATCCCTGACAAAATTTTAATTGTGTTTGTTTAATTGTTGCTTCATTATTCCTGGGAAGAGTTTAATTGAATTGATAAAATGTCTGGCTAGTAGCAATTGTTTACCAGTACACTTCATGTAGTATGAGTCTAGCAGATGCCCTATACTAATTTTACAAGCATCTGCTTTTTCCCCGGCGTATTTCGTCTCTTAATTCTGGCTGGAGCAGGTAAAGCCAAGTGGCTGCATTGGCCCCCTTACCCCACATGTACTTACATTAACACACACACAAACACTAACACACAGCCATGCTAAGACAAACTCTCTCTCACACACCGAAACCACTCATGTTCACACCGAAACACATACACATTCATGCTCACACACACAAGCTTGTAAACACACACTTTCACAAACACATGTTCTCATCCTAACATACAAACGTACATATGTACGGCTTCTGTAAGTGACACGGACCAGGTTAGACTGGCCCTTTGTGAAAAGTTTTGGACTGGCACGGGGGAGGGGGGCAATTGCGCCTAGCTTAGGGCAAGTAATAGATGTACCCAGCTGGGGGATCTTTCTGTGCGTTGCCTCTAATTATTCTAAAGCACAGTAAAAACCTAGTACACAGTCTCTAAGAACACAGAGTATAAAGGGTGATGATTAAATTATCTCTCTCCCTTATGAGACAGAAGCGCAGGCACTAAATGTCACGCACTCGCTTTTACTTTAGGGATAACTTGACAGTTGTGATCAAGATTGGAACTCGAGTGAATTTCTGGTTATTTTCAAGGTGACAAGGGCCTTGTATGATTTTATTATTGAATGTCAACTTCTTAAACGGACATTATTGCTGCTGCCTTCTACTCCTGTAAACTTTTTTTTCCCTTTTGTGTAATTTGAGATAAATTTGGCTTTATCAAAAAAACAAAAAATGTTTGATTTTGTGAAAGTTCTCACCAAGAAAAGAAATGCCCATATTTGGTTTGCATGCAGAGTCCTCCTCAAGCAGTGTTATCGCTGGGAGCGGAGGCATTTGGATGTGATGGACGAGGAGCGACTCAAACGGTCTTTCAACTGCTAATCATTCTTTTTCAGAAAACACATTTTGTGGTCGTATAAAAACTCTTTGCTGCTTCCAGATGACCTTTTGCATTTCTTATTTTTTTGTTGTTTCTCCCAGCCTAGCTTTCAGCACAGTTTGTCTGTTTTTGAAAATCATACTGATGTAAAGACCAGGCATATTTCTTGCTGTTTTGTAAAAATTGTCATTTTAATCATCGGCTTTCTGTAGATTTATTGCCTTAGTGCGTATGGCCGCCTGTAGAAAGACCATTGCTTGGTAAGTTGGGTATTTAGGGCAGCGTATTGTTATGTTGGTATCTGTTTAATATTATATGGCATGCGTGCAAAATCTATTTGGGGCTTGCTCACATATTAGCGATCCCTTCGAGGCATGTTTGCCATTTCTCCGCAGACTTATTCTAAGCACCATATGAGAGAAGAGCTGTGTCTGTCCGCGTGTAGCTGTGTTAAAGATCACCCCATGCCGTGTGCTCTGTCGGTTTAGTGTCATGTGAATTCTGTGCACATGGGCTTTCTATGCTATGCTATAGAGCAGTCATTCCCAACAGGGCAGGATTTAGCAATTCCATTCCGGTCGGGGGAAGAATAAAACCTGAACCATTTGTATTGCCTTGAGGGACAGGGTTGGGAATAAGACCCACAATATATAGCAAGCCCAGAAGTTATAAATGCTATAGATCGTTTTCTGAATGATCTGGCCTCAATTATTTAAAGAATTATTACTCTTTACTATTCAATTACAAAGATCATAGCTTAGTGATTTCCTAATGTTGCCAACTAAACATTTCCAATTGCCAGACCTTATAAATCCATTCCCAGTTGTCTTAATTCAAGCAGGGATTGTGACGGTAATAAATCACCTCTTGGAATGATCAGATAACATTAAATCAGGGTGTAATATGAAAAGAGGAGCTCCAGACTGAGTGACCATGAGAATCTGAGTGTAAGATCACAAGGAACTTGGTATGAAGCACCATAAAGCTAGATAGCAAGCTCATGGACAGGGTCATCAGCTTCTGATGTGTCTGTATGAGTTGTAATGTATATGTTAACTTTTAATGGTGCAGAATATATATATATATATTTATCCCACGACCCTGAGATTGGTGGAAAAACGTCAGAACCCCCAGGTATGGTTACAATATCACCATAGAGCACAGCTAGAAGAAAGGATGAGATGGCCCTAGATAATAGGCTAGTAGAAACCTCCTAAAGTGTTAAGGATCCCTCAATTCTAAGCCTCAGCCCCAAATGATGCTCCCGATCAGGACATTTGGGGGCACTTTGTCACTTTTGCGTGCTAAGTCTTGCTATCACCACCTTGGGCACCATTGGCCTCTGTTTATTGGAAAAAGTAAACAGTCAATGTCCAGTACAGCTTATTCAAACCAACTTCTGTTGGTTTATCCCCAAACCACGGACAAATAGTGAGCTGACATCCGTCATGTTTGTGACTCATTCACTCTTCATGTTCTCATAACATAGAGCTGTCAGCAGGAATAAGGAGCTGCCGAGATGACAGTGAAACACCTACTGCAAATAATAGCCCCTCTAGGGGATCAATGTTAAAACCAATTGCAGTTGTCACTTTTTTGCCTGGTGTGATACGAGAATGCGGCGGATATAGAAGGATTCCAGCTTTGTCCCCCGAGAGCTGAATTACGTCGGACCTAAAGCTTTCTGCTATGATCCGTACTCTTTTTTCAGTTGTTGTGGTTAGAAGTGTAGTGGCGTGTGAAGAACTGGGGAATCACAACCTTATGGTCTATACTGCTTCACTCACAAGTACATACATGTGATAATTAAATATATATACATATGTATTCTCCTTTAAACTTAAAGTATATATTTGATGGAACTATGTGTTTATTTTCTATTTAATCCTTATTGTACGTAGCCAAAGGGCAGTAGGGTATTCACAAATATATCGTCATTAGGATTCGTTTAGTAGATAGTGGACGCAATCACTGAATAATGTATTTGTACTATAATCTCTTTGACCTCCTCTGGATGTACTCATGAGACAAACACGATTATCAATATGGATGAGCAGAAACCATTTTAAACACGATCATGCTTGACAAAGTACCTTTTATCATACTGACTTAGTTCCCGAGGAATTCTAGAATTTCACTAGTATTGCATTTTCTTTATTCTAATGAAAAATACATTAAGCTTGAATAATTTTTAGTGTTTGTATACATCAATGTAAAGGAAGAATATGCCTGTGTCCCATCCTACACCCTAAGCAAGATGGGGTTTTAGTAATGTATTACGACAAAAGAATATGGTATTGACACTGGGCGGATGAAAAAGGGCAGAATGGGTTGGTGGTGGTAGATATCAAACACACATAACCTTTTAAGTTATAGCTAAGGCCAAAAGTGTAGTGTCAGTAAGTATATTGCAAAAGAAACATTTTAGGAACAGCAATTCAATAAAATATATGGTGACGTGGCTACTAAGTATCAAAAGAAGAACAAATAAGATCCCCGTAGGTTCAGCTTGCACCAAGACATGGCTCCAAAAAACTTTTAAGCATATAAAACGAAGAATAATAGGTTTGGAAAGGAGGGCAGGATTGTCTTTGCTAAATATTTCAGAGTTTTTGTTCTGTCAGTTCCTCGCCGGCTCAGGCATCATGCCTTCTTATTAATCAATTTAAAGATTGTGTCCCAGGGGATGATAGAAAGGTTCGTAAGGGGGTCGCACTTACACAGGCTATCTCCAGAGCTGCTTGTGATTAATGAGAAATATCAACAGCGTTTGTTAAAATTGTAGTAACGAAACCCTTCATTTTAGGGAATATACTACTTGTCATTAGTTTATGTTTCTCGTTTTCTTTCTTTTTGAGAATCGATTGTTTTTCAATGTGCGCATACCGGTCTCTCTGGTTTTGGTTAGTGACAGATTAGAGCAAACCGCAGGTAAATTGTGAGCTACCTATTAGAGACCCCAGGTCTACGTCTGATCTCGCAATCCCGCTACCAAAAAGCTTATGTAAAATAATGTCACATTAAATGGGCATTCTAGTCAAATGGCTAAATTAAACGGTTTATGCACGCCTTCATATGTGAACATCGCATGGACTACGTTCTCTCTGTAGTAACCTCTCTGGACCTCTGCTAATTCCCCGGGATTATGCATGCAAGGGCCACAATTCATATACTCGCAATCAATGTATAAAATTTCTGAAACAGATTTCTTATGGCGCCCGAAATTGAGTAAATTCTCAGTAGCTGCTGAACAAGTATTTTGTCGGCAGACTCAAGAGTAATATAAGTAACATTTACTAATCCGAATAAAATCCAAATCAAAACAAGTAAATTGTTAAATTGCACATACGACCAACCCTTATTACGTTCCTCGTATTCATAATGGACACAATAAGACCTTTCGCTGCTTCATACATGCAAAAGGTATACATTATGCACATGGCACAGTGTCTGCACGTTAAACTGCATGACATTTAGATCCCACAATAACGTCAGCGGAGCGCTCCCCCCGGGAAGCGTAATTGGGGTCAGGTATGGAGCTTTTTGCCTCTGTCTGGGTACTCTGTCACACATCTGTATGTTTCGGCGTCACCGGCAAACTGGCAGCAGATGCACAAAAGCTTTTTACGGCTTCATTAAAATTTCAAGCGGTAAAAGAAAGTCTCGGGATTCAGACCAAGAGAATGAAAACCCCTGCTTGCAGACTGATTAAAATCCACTGCTCACCGGTCCGGCGATGTCCCTCGCGCTGCTCGCTGACACAGAGGAAACCCCCATCCATCCTCCATTGTTTCCTGAAAACCCCTGTCCATCGGTATTAGTGATGAACCCCCGAAAAGCTCAAGGAAGCGGACACATCTCTTAACCCTCTGTGTCCCAATGCTGCACAAAAATCTTGTTATGGGTTAACTACTTTGGGGCATCCGCACATCTAATTTAAATATTTACCATCGCTTCCAGTGTTTAATAGGAACACCGAAGCATAACTATATCGCGACCCTGCTGAAGCTGAAAATCCTCTATTAAACTTTTTATTATTTATTTTAGCATTTATCTTCCCTCCTAATCTGCGTCTGTCTTTGGTATTTAATATACCCAGCCATAAAATTGTTATTACTTCTCTGTTAGATTCAAACACCTGATTATTTAACCAGACGCACAAAAGTATTGACATAAGGTGAACGAAAGGCATGTGCAAAAAAAGGAAAGGTAAATATCAAGCCACCAGCCAAGCGATTCCTTACAAGTTCTCTTTAAACCTTTGCAGTAAGCAACGCGGCATTAAAGAAAACAACTCTTTCTCTCTGATCGAGAGAATTGCTTGGGGAATGGAGTCCCTGCCTGCTATGTACAGTTTAACAAATCCAATAAGCTTGCAGCTATTCACATGCTGAGATTTGCATCGTATTTGATCATTAGGTTGGAAATTGCTGCCTGCCTGCCTGCTTCCCTGCCAGCGCCACACATTCCCCGTCCCCACAAAACCCACACAGAGCTCCTCTACAGCTAAAGTGTCTGACATGAGCAAACTTACCCTGAATTCATTTGTCTTGCTCCTGACAGCTGGAGCAGCGATGTTGCAGGTAAGCAGTGCTTTCTCACAATGGCTCCTGCACATACGCGGCAAGCATTGTTTTCCCTCCGCATCCCACTCCTCATAGTCGCATATTCTCTGCCTGGTCCGGGGTTTTCCCAGTCGCTGTCTTTTTTGTTGAGTCCTGCGCCGGGTGCCCGAAGAAAGTGCACCTCTGGCTCCGTTTAGCAATCTTGCGAGTCCAGTGTGGTTCCCAAGGATGCTCTGATCTACGACAAAGGCACTGACCCCACATAATCTTTTTCAGAGCACATTAAAAAATCATAAAAAACACACCAAGCTCCCAGAACATACAGCTTTCCTTCTCTCTCCGTTAACATGTGTCCAGCTCAAGGTGTTTAAAGCTGCTCCAGAAAGGAATTGTTTAGAAAGAGAGCATAGATTGATTTCATTGTCCGATTCTTGCCAACGTATCTTCCTTAACTTTTCCACCATTCTTCAATGTTTTACCCCCCTCTTATTTGTCAGAAAGGGCTGCGGTGTTTTCTTTCTTTCTCATGCAAGGAGTGCAGGAGGGCAGATCCTTAGAAAAAGCTGTGGTGGTCTTGTCAGTGGCGTGGACTCCACTCCAGTGGAAGGCATAGACAAGTGGCTGAGAGAATCAGTTCACAGTGAGAATTCAGTGACAGACTGCCACTTCCATACATAATAAAACCACTAATGACTTTCCTCGATCGACAGCGGCTTCCGAGAATTGCAGGAAGGAGCAGCAGATACTAGGTCTGAGTGAAGAGCCTTCCATGGAGACATGAATCCAGCAGAAAGCTGCATCCTCCCCATGCTACCAGGTAGACTGCACACGAGTCATTGTAACGCTCACTCCAGTATATTTGTTTGCTGAGCCGGAGGGAGGGTCACATGCAGACTGCTCCAGTTTTTCTGAGGACAGAAAAACTCTTTCTGTCGTTTTTCACACTTTCATATTTTAGACATGGGATATACGAGTCTGCAGGGATGGTGTTACACTGTAACTCTCTGGGAATCAAAGCTAATGTTCTACACAAACCTATAGCTGCTTTATTTTCATCAAAATCCTATTAACAGTATGATGTGTACCGGTTTAGATTAAGATGAACAGGAGCTACTATTTCACCTCGTTGTATCCACGGTGGAATAGCTGCCTTAATGTGGATCTTTGTCTTCTTTTTTGTTGTTCTTTACCGTTGCATAAGGTTTGTACCAGTTTTATGTCACTGGTCACATTATTTAACAGAATGTACTTTTTAAAGATGACCACTCATATATGTTATTAAAAAAAAAAAATCTGCATAACAGCAGCTAAAAGTGTTATGAAATCATGAATGGAATCGAGCGACTATTAATGCCATTTTTACAAAAAAAAAAAACCCAAGTAAATAAAAATGTTAAATTATCCATATGCTGTACTATGTACTATGACTACATTCCAAGTGTCTCTTTGGCTCTCTGGTCCCTTTGCTCCTCTTTCATTCAACCTATGTAAAAATATGTTCTTTTTTTAACATGTTTTATAGCTCTGTATATGTCGTGGTAAAGCCCCGTCAATGTTTTGCAAATGAATGTGTCTGTCACTGGGGGTTTAGACTTTTGGGAGGTATCTATCCGATTATCGCTCCAACAAGTTTGTATGAAAGACATCTGAATAACTTTGGACCTTGCAGTCAGGGGAGGGCTGGCAGCCTAATTCAGAGCTGACACTGAAGAGCTGAATTGGGACAGCAATGACATGGGGGCTGAAGGGAGACAGAGGTGACACTGGGAGGGGCTGATTGGGAACAGAGGCGACACTGGGGAGCTGAATGGGGACAGCAATGACATGGGGGGCTGATTGGGGACAGAAGTGACACTGGGGACACACTTACACACACACACAACCAATATTTTTTTGTTTTTTAACGAATACAAAAAAAATATTATATAGCTTGTGCAAAAATAAATTGGTTTACTAACCTTCTACTTCCACTTTTAGGTGGTTTCATCTAGACCTCCATCCCCTGGTAGCTGCAGACTGTTTTCTATGTTAACAGGATCTCAGTGACCCGACATCCGGTGCTCCAGCAGTTTGAGTGCGAGGGGGCGGAGCTTTCACCCCTCACGCTGCTCCCATCACTATGCGCCTATCAGACAGCTGGAAATCTTATCTAAACGGCCGCTGGGTGCTGATGCCACCGGCCGGCACTTAATTTAATACTACTTAATTTAATGCTCCCATCACTTGGCGGCATCGCATATGGTCGCTGGGTGCTGATGCTGCCGGCTGGCGCTGCTTTAATACTTTTTTTTTTCATTTAATAGCCGATCCGGCTTGCCATATGAAATTTTTTAAAAAAAGTATTAAAGTAGTGCCGGCCGGCGGCATCAGCACCCAGCGGCCGTTTAGATTAGATTTCGGGGGCCTGGTACATTTACCTGAAAGCAGAGATTTGTAATCTTGCATTAGGCACAGGGGTACTGCTCCTGTTAAAAGTTAATTACGTTGGGTTAGAGCTATGGAGGGCAGGGTAGTGCAAGGGTCAACAAATTTGGTTTGGATCTACGAGCCAGCTCTTTTTTTTCTTCCCCAAAGTTTTTGTGTTCATATATTACCCAACCTGAAGCCCGTGGTTTGTCAAGCCTTGCCATACACTAACAATCCGGCACATTGTGCTCTTCTGCGGGAGCGAGGTGAAGCTGCATGTATGGAGACTTTTTGAGACTCAAATTTCATTAATCTCTCTGGACCTTGCATGATTTATCGATCTCTGGTCTCACAATCCATTGTTTTAATTGTTCATTGAGTGAAATGAAGTGGCAACGTTATATCACATTGGAATTTTGCAGATCCAAGTTATACAATGAATACCAATAAATGGAAGTTATTTTTTAGCATCTGAGTGGCACCTTTGGTTGGCAGGTATGCCTGCAATTTGATCTGACAGTGTAGAATTGTATATGTATGTCAATCATATGCTGTATGTAGGAGTCAGACAATGCATATTATAACTGTTGTTTAAACAAATAGCCTATAAATAAATATGACTCGTATAGAGGAAACCTGCGTTGCACTCGCTGTCTGGACCAGAAAGGTTTGGTTACAGGTGAGCTGGGGGAGAAGGATTGAAAGCGAGATGAAGCAGCCATTCAATTGATAGTATTATCTAGGTGCCAGAATCAATTTCTGCTTTGTATCATGATACCTCATACATAGGTATGACCGGGGAAATTATCTGAACGTATCTGTTCTCTAAGCCTTAGACAGAGTACGGAATGGAACAAACACTTTGAGTATGGCGTACCAGTGCCGAGCTTTGAAAGCCCGCTAAAACATTCTATAAGGGTAAATAGGCAGCCATGGCTTGGGATGGTAAGACAAAATTTGGAGGAACAAAAGTTTCACACCCCTGCCGAACGAGCTGGAGTTAAAAGATGTTAGAAGAGCGGTGCGAGTTGAGAATTTTATCCGGCCCTGTGTCCTGCACCTTATAATCCCACTTCTTCATGACAAATGACAAAAAGCACAATGTCACTAGGTATAAACCCCGAGTTTTTTTTTAATTTTAATAACTATGTAACCATAACAAGTTTAAAACATGCTTATAAGAGGTCCCCATGAAAATACCGTGGCCATATGGCCTCATGTAAAATGAGTCTCTGACAAGGAGTCTACTGAACCTTGTCCACTCGTCTTCCCTGTGGCATCGCTACTTGCCATCCACCCAAAACACATTGCGTACTTCTCGTATTAATATTGAAGGTGTTGTCTTGGATGGTACGTTGGCCAGCAGACACCCTTGTCTGTTCCCGTTTGTTCACAGTGTCTCTCCATGCCTTCTAGACTAAAATGACCAGATTTTTAAATTGTAATACAACTTATGTTTTCTTGCATATGATCCCAGTAAGTTAAATACAAAGGGACAATATGTATACAGTGCACTTGGGGAAAAGTCTCACCTGAAAACATTGATATTTGGTCTGACTAGAGGATGTATACCTATTTTCTAATCGAGGCCTACGTACCATGAAAAAGACACGGGGACAGAAGTCAAAGTATCTGTTCCACTGAACCATGGATCCACAGGAGCCTGCCCCCCCCCCCCCCCGATGTGTGATTCAATTTACATTCAAGTGGAAGTACCCACAACTTTATAGCTTTGTGTAGTCTGGGCAGGCTCTTGGTTTTTTTTTTTTTTTTTTTTTTTTTCTGGTGCCCAGCTGTTTGTATTGGTGTAGTAATCGTAATCTCTTACAACATATGCTGTGATTTTGGCCTTGTCTCTGAAGTGCTGCACAGATCTTCCCAGCTCGATTTTTGTGAGTGAATTACGATTTCTTTCTTGAAAATGATAACATGCTATCTTCCTGGCCATGTATTATCCTCCACCTAGACCCACCGGTTTATTTTTATTGTATTTTTTCTGTTATATTTGCTGGAGATATGTTATTATTTTTCCCCTTCTGCTCAGCCCACTCTTCCAAGGAAAATAACGTATAATTTCCTTTTCAGTAACGTGGGCTAAGAATGTATAATACATGAAATAACCCAATTTAAGATGCAGACATAGAATTGCTGGAGAGCTTTCTATAAATAAACTCTATAGCTTTATAGGGTAGTCTGCTTGGTGGCTTGCCCTGGCATTGCATCTGCGTGTTAGGCTTTATGTCTGCTTAGGATATATGGTAATTGCGCTGCACAAAAGTGAACTACTCACAGTTGTTTAATTTAGTTAAACGCACCTTGAAGCCTTTGTGCCAAGGTAACACATTTCAAGATGTAGTTTCATAAATCCACCATGGGCTTGAGCCTTTATAATCCCTTTAAAGGAGAACTCCTACCACCCTGCCCAATATTTTTTTACATTAAAGCATTAAACATGTAAGTAGTACATATTTGATTTTTTAAACTCCCATAATTATTAAATATTATGTACCATACTTATATATGGATGCCGCAAATAGTATCAGACGACCCACGTGGAAGCCGTGCACTGCAGAAAATAAGGCCAGTAAGGAATAGCATAGAGTAGTGGCAATTGGAATTAGCGGTTAGGAGGTCATTAGTAACTTTAGTAAGGGCAGTCTCAGTAGAATGTCAATTGTATACAATTTGTTCAAGAAGCTTGGAAGCAGGAGGAAGTAGAGGGATGGGACGGTAGTTGGACAGATCAGTCGGGTCCAGGAAAGGCTTTTTCAAGATTGGAGTTATGGTTGCATGCTTGAAGGAGGATGGCACAGATCCAGTAGAGAGGGAGAGGTGGAAGATATGAGCTACAGGAGTAGATGAGAGAGACTGGGTGAGATGAGATAGAAGGAAATAGCATAGAGCAGGAGTGGTTGCATGGAATGATAGAAGGTAGAGAAGGAGTGGTTGAGTGAATATAGAAGGGAGTAGTTACACAAAAGGGTAGAACATACAAAGGTAGCGGTTTTAGAAAGGTAATTTATTAGGGGAGTTACTGGTCAAAACCGGTCACCTGGGTTGGGAGGACAGGACCTACAAGGACACAAAAGAATATAGCATAGATGAAGCTGGAGTAGTAGCATAGATTGTGGCCATTCTTACAAGAAGGAATGATATTGGACACGGTCTTTCTTGTAAATATGCTATGTTTGGATTAATTTGCTCTGTCATTTTTTTCCCCTTAATTTTTTTACTTTGATGTTTTACGTAATACCCATGTGTGAAATCTTAAGTTTCATAGTGTTTTCAGAATGAGCGGAGATTACACTATATCCTGTTTCCCCTTCACATTTGCATGTTTTGTGTCTCTATTCATTGCAGATAACAGCCAATTAAAAAGACTGCGCCCTTCTATGAGTGCAGCTAACAAGCAGTTTGGGTGATGTAAGAGACCTCCATTCATTGTGCCCTTGTTTGTCTTCTGTGTGTTAGAAGCAGTGAGGTCACAGACTGTGCTATGCTGGGGAGGACTAATTACTGAGCATCACACAGTTAAGCTTGTGCATCTTCATTATGTGATTCATTTGAAGATATAGTCTAGTAGCCATTAACTCCTTAAAACAAAGTAGATGAACTGCCACTTAAAGTGGATGGAGGATGTTCTGTGAATACATGCAAACATCCTTGTGCTTTCCCTGTGTTTCGTGCACCATGAAATAGATTTGGAGTATTCAGCAGATTACTTGAACAACCCTAGTCTATAGTGTATTATGTTTAGCAATTTCCATAATAATTTTCCAGATATAGGAACAGAATGTATCCATAGCATTACAAGTGCACAAGTCATCAGACAAGAGGACAAGGAGTCGCTTCATAGAAGATGCACTCTTTCACAATCCTCTCTGAAGAGGTGCAGCATGTTGTGAAGGTATGAAGCCACCCAACGGGTCACCTGCCGGCATGTCAAGGGGGCTCCTTGACATGTCGGCCCCTAATGGGCAAACACTTAGGATCATGCAGCTCCTGAAGACAGGAGGTAGAAATGACTGCTCCCATGGTATATACATAAGGTGGCTCCTTTTCTAGTAGTTTTACTATTCTCTGTTGTGAATAAACTTAGTGAGTTCAGAAATAACTGTTGCCCATTTTTGTTTACCACAATCTATGCTGCTTTTACTGTTTCCGTGTTGTCGCTGCAGACCACACATATGTTCCATCCCTCAGTGTTTTCTCTCCTTTTGTCTTCAAGCCGTACATTTTTCACACATGCTTTACATACCTGTTCAAAAACCTTTGATAGTTTCCTCTTCTAGCTCTCAGCGCGTGTGGATGGGCAGAGGTTAAATATGAAAGGAAAGGTAAAGTGGTACGTGATTGATCATCACGCATGTCTTCAGAGAATCATCTCAGATATAGACTGGACTTGTTACCTTGGTAATGTGTGTGCCTTGGGCAATGTAGTACGTAACACACAAGCCCTGAAATCTTGACATTCAGTAAGAATATATAAGTAATGCAAGTAACCCCAATCAACGGTTTTTTTTTGTTTTTATATTTTAAGTATGGTTATTAATAGTGCTGACGTGGCGCAGTTTCTAATGCCCACCTTCCCATACCTGGGAACTCTACAGCTTTGGTCCATAGATTCCAGGAATCACAGCTGGTTGTTGAAGCTTCTTTGTGGTATCAAGAGATGGTGTTGGACTTTTCCCATATCATACCTTGATTCCCTCTACCAAATCTTGGCTACTAACCCAGCCATTAGGTGATCTGTACCCTAAACCACTTCCTACGAGGGGCATTTGTTGTGAGTGTCTCTACCACCAAACAACCGTGACCCACCTCTAATCTAAGACCGTTTTATACAGGGCTGGCACCTTCTGGTACACTTGCACAAAGCCATGGATTTTGTAGGCTCGAAGGGCTATGATTAAATCAATTTGAATATATTTTGTTAGCAGCACATAGTTGCACTATTTACTCCCCAGTGTCAACCCTCCAAAGATCTAGCATTATGTTTATTATCCTTTCGGATTACCATTAGTAAGATGATATATTGCTATTTTATTTATAACCAGCTCGTGTTTGTTGTGGCCCAGTTGGTGAGTGGATTTACATGGGAAATTACTTACTTATACAAATTGCTACAAGTAATAGCAGGGGCCCTGTTTACAAAGGCTTGCTCTATAGAAGTATGTATATATTCTGCATGAATTAACTCCTGTAATGTGAAAATAATGAGCAGTTTAGTGTTTATCAAGAGGTGGGATTTGTTGTGTAGATATAAATGTTTTAGGGCTGAGTTGCCTGTTTCTTTTTGCCGTGAGTCTAGTAGGTGACCCAAGTGGGATTAAACGTTTTTTGGTTGATGGGTTTCATGTAATCTAGTAGTGAAATGTCTGGGATTTTATCAGTTCTGTTTCTTATATCCCCCAGACAGCCAAGAAGGATTGGTTGTGTCTCATATAAAGTGACTACGATTTGTTAAAGCATGTTTGATGTCAACACAGGGTTCACCAGATTGTGGTCATTGGGCACTGACCCAAAGTAACTAATCACAGGAACATGTTGGGGTTTATTCACTGAAGCAGAAGTTGACTGGTCCGTTGTGGTTTCAGCTGCCTGCATTGAAAATGTCTCTGAAAGAATGGCTGCACTGCCCCTATATAATTATACCTGGGATCTTACCAGAGTTAACTTCCCGCAGCTCTCTATCATCTGGGGCGTTAGTTTGTTAGGGGCAGTGCCAACTGCCTGCAAGGGCAGCGTTAGCCATACTGGGTGGGGCTAGTTATGCAAAGGGGCTAGGCTAGCCCTAGACAGCCTTAGAAGGGCAGGTAGTAGGAGGGAAAATGGGCAGGGAGCAGGCGTGGCCAAATGCCGTTCACCTGCCTCAAGAAAGATGGAAGTGACCTGCAGACCCAGGAAACCAGCTCCTCACCCAGAGACTCTGAGTCAAACAAGAATGTTCCCAGGTATGTGCATAATGCATAGTTCAGTCAGTGCGATGGCATTCAAGTGATCTCATGGATTTAAGTATGCATCCTGCAGGGCTGTCCCAACTATCTTCTAGCAGAGGTTCACATCTTTTCAGCCTTTTGTAATGTAATGTAAGTAATTGACATGGGAGTTGCAGCTTCATCTCAACTCCCTCTTTATAGAATGGACCCCATCACGTGAACGCTTAATCCCAATTTGCTGGGATTTAACTTTTTTAGTACAATATTAGTTAGGAGAGATAAACAGAATGACATACTGAAAACAGTATGCCATCAGGAATTGCTGCACTTCTTCCATTTAAATCTTTTTTTAAAGTCTTTCAGTTCATATTTGTCCCTTTAAGAGTACGCAACAATTTCATGAGTCTGATTGTGATTCATCGGGTGACATTTGGTGTCTACCAGTGTCACTGGATGCCATTATTCCATCGTGCTACATAATAAGATTGTGTTTTAATTAAGACCCAATGGAATCTAACCTTTAGAGCATTATATATTCTTTTAAAGGCCAAAATGTATTCCTAAAAACATATAAATGAAGAGTGCACAGTCCTCCGCCTAGTGTCTGTCTTTGCCGTGCACTCAGCTGCCATCTTACATTGATATAAGCGCATATGTCCAGTGGGGTAAAAAGTTCATCAAAGCATCGGGGCTTTACCATATAATGGCATCCCCAGCTTCCCTTAACGCAAAAAAAAAAAACAGGACAGTCTGGACACAACACCACTTTTTGGAACCGTCTGGTGTATTTTTATTTAACTGAGAAGGAAGTAGATAAGTCTGCCTGCAGAATTGGTAGTGCTTAATACAATGAATAAATATAAACATGCATGCGATAGGCATATGGCTATCCTATATCTAAGACGAGACCAACGATGAATCTTTAGATCAGGAAAAACAGACTCTGGCTGTGCCGAGTGATTCTTATCTGCTGTTTTATTCTATGGTTTTATCTATGAATTCAGAATGGTTGCCATCTATTTATATGGCACATAGGGGACACTTCTGCCAGGCTGGTTGCCCAATGCATAATTATCATACTCAAGCAAGTAGTCTTATAACAACAGAGCTGGCATCGGGCAGCCGGGGAAAACCAGATGCTGGTTAATATTCCGTGCCCAGTCCTTGATAGTATTATATATGCAACCCTGGAAATTCCCTTTAACCATATGGGTACCCAACGGTGGACTTTTCAATGTTTCTTCTACCTTCCTGTATACATTTTAAACATCAAGTAAACACTGGCTTTTGAAGGTTCATCTAAAGTTTGTGCAGATCATGGGTTTCCATGGATTTCTTCTAATGCGTGTCCTTTAGCAGCTTAACCTGTCAACAGATTAATCTTCCTTCCCTTCAGTGTTCAAGGAACATGTTAGACAAGTCTCCTGCTGACCAAGTATGTTTAGAATTAAAGATAGTGTATGGGAGGGCTTTCCGTTTTACTCCCCAACGCGGCGTATTCTAAGCCAGATGTAGCCAAACCTGTACATGGGCTGCTGTCTGTGTCACGGTGTCACCTACATCATTTCCAATGTGTGGACACAAAAATATATAACAAGAGTAAACATTCCGTGACTTAAGCGTCAAGATGAAACGTATACATTGTCTGTCACAGCAACAGCTCAGTTGCCATGGTGACCACAATCCTGACCATTGTTTTTTTTGTAAACAGCAAACAATAGACTGCGTGTTTATGTTAACTGTTTGGCACATCTGTTTTCTTTGTGTTGCTGCTTTGATATATATATATGTGTGTGTGTGTGTGTGTGTTTAGGAAATACACTTTTCTAGTCTAGTTAAGTCACTTCTTAACTAGAATTCAGTAACATTTCCACAGGTCACACAGAATTGAATACCATAAGAGTAATCTTTGTTGAAGGTGAGGATGCGAGTTCCAATGCTGACTCTTCCACAGCGATCATGCCTCTCTTCCGTGTTTCCAAAAATACCTTGTACCTTATGGAACTGACCTGTTAGTGTAGAAATTCTGGGGTTGAGTTGATGTTTGTTGCTTTCTTTTAATGTAGAGATTAAGTCAGATGTGGTCAGCACCTGCTGCAAGTATGGAGATTGTGAAGGTCTGATGGTGCTATGAGAAAACATATACATGATTATATCACTGGCAATACTTCCCCGCATTCCTGATGGACAGTCCTGATTGTCAGATGCTGTCCCAGGTAGCTGCTCAACTGTCCTCTGGCTCTTTTGTGGATATAGCTACAAAATCAACAAAAGTATGTGCTATTGCATCACAGACCTCCATTGCAGATCCCACTTGGCCATCTCTGAAGCTCAGTGCCGCAAGGTGGTTTTTCCTGTAAGGCGTCTGACTGTGCTTCAAACCCTTCTGACTTCTGGTGCTGGTCCTATCCATCCATGCCTGTTATAACCCTCGCACCCAACCAGAGCCGGCCTTAGGTGTTCTGGCGCCCTGTGCGGACTACTCCTCTGGCGCCCCCCCATCCCAAAAAAGGAATAAAAACCTGTAACAAAACTCCCCTTTCTCACTATCTATCCCCCTGTATCACAATCTACCACCTCTGCCCCTTCTCACTGCCCCCCCTCTTCTCACTGATCTCCCCTCTGCCCCTTCCCCTTACTTACCTTGTTGAGTCCTGCAGTGGGAGCGGGAGGCGTCCGTCTTCCCGTGGTGCGCGCTTCACAGCTGAGCGCCGGAACAGCAATCACATTCCTATCATGCCCAGGCATATCCAGATTCCAGGATGTACTTGCAGACTTGGCATGATAGGAGTATGATTGCCCTATCTACCCCTTCTC
>VKOC01000008.1:29956042-29970270 GCA_009364415.1 Spea multiplicata
TGAAATTTCTTCCCATAAAGATATAACAAAGATACAATGCCCAAAAAAATGAAAATAGGAGAGCTTCACACCAATATCTATAGCTCACCTACTCTCATTTTTTGTTTCTATCTATAAAGATACAATGACACCTCCGGCAAGATCCGGGACTTTTGGGATATATCTGGCGTTCGATACCTATTTATATAGTAAATGTAGGTAAACTTTAATTAGTTTAACAAAATGAACCCATTTCTGTCATATCTATAGGTTTAAACCATTGCAAAACTGTCATCTTCAATAGATATCAAAGTCAACCTTTCTTATACAGCATTCCCTAAAACCGTGAACTATTTGCATTAGTATTATTTAGTATAATGATGCTCCAAAGAGAGACATGGTCCTTTTGTAAGAGTGAAACTTAACATTGTGTTACTCAGTAAGATACCTACCTTTCCTGCATGCTGCAAGCAGCTCAAGGTACAGATCAGCTGCCAGCATGCAGGCATCTTTATTTTTAATGTTCTATTGTTACCATGGAAACTGGCAGCTAAACTAAGAGGCCCTTTTTCATACACTGATCCCTTCTCCGGGTATTATTCTACTTATTGGAGATGCAGCAGATCGTAGTTGGTTGTATATCACGAATGCAGCTACCGATGTGTCTGTGCATAATACTTTGGGTCCGCATTGTAGGTCTCTCCCTTCCCATTTCTTGAGATACATGCTCATTTTGTGAATTTTGTAAAGCCACTCCACCCCACCATGCTATCATTGACACGAATCAGTAAGTTTACTGCCTGTGAGTTCCAGCAGGCATCTGCAAAGTTGATACCCCTAAAATTTCCAATGCTGTTCAAGTTCTCAATAGGTTGCTTTCAGCCCCGGGTGTTGAGTGAGGCAGGTGCACACGTCTGGGAAAGGCTGGTGTGGGTGTGTGGTGTTGGAGTACACTTGTATTAGTGTGTGGTGTTAGAGTGAATGTGTGTGTTTGTTTCTCTCTCTCTCTCTCTCTCTCCTGTCTCTCTCTCTCTCTATATATAATATATATATATATATAACTACAATTTATTTATATAGGAAGAGTTGGGGAAATGTTATGATGACAGGCTGGAAATTAAAGGGGAGGGTGCCAAAAAAAGTCCTATACCAAAGAGCTAGTAAAGCTAGGCCCATCAGCGATTAGCCCATTGTTGAGCAACTTTCAAATGTCCCGCTCCAGGCAGCATTTGCCCCCCTTTCCAGCACGCACCTTGCAAATTTAGACAATCTGCGTGCCAAGCTGCTGACGGTCCCAATAAACAGGACATTCGCTGGAATATGAGCGACCTGACTCTTGGCAGCGACATCCTCAGCCTTTTTATTATTATTCCAGCGTTCCACCTAAACCTTACGTATGTGCTGAAGTATCTCCAAAACAAGAACGCTGGTTGCTAAACAAAAAGGACATAATGATTTAGTTATTATAAAAGATGTGATAGCAACAGCTTCCCTTTAAAAAGTGTTATTTCCACAAACAGCAGTATTAGGGCAGAAGGAAAATCTTTGTCCTATTTATATGCCAGAAGATCGTGTTGTTATTCCCTTACAGATTGAAGCCAATCGACTGCCAATGAAACAATATTCACCCACTGCTCCGCCAGTGGCGAATGCTCGTTTCTCTTCCCCAATGCTAGAGAGGATCTAGTTACGATGCCCAGTTAAATCCTGCGATCACTCTCTGAAAGAATACGTCGCCAGTCACTCTGAGAAAGCAGTTTGTAACTTAGAGTGAGTACAAGCTGCTTTTTAAAAACGTTGGGTATATTTAAAAAAAAAAGGTTTATATAAAGAAGACAAATGTATTTTCAGTTATAAGGACACTTTGTTTTTACTCAATTTCGGTGGAAGAGCATATTTAAAAAAACACACCTTGAGTAAACTTATAAACCCATAAGCCTCATCATCTGTAACACCTTGTGCCAACAGGGTTACCGATTGTTTATCACACTGCGGATAGGTTGTTTGTGCAAGCGACCACATCACTTCCTTCTAAAGACTTTGCGAACACAACTCTACACGCCTAAAGGCCACTGTACTCTTTGCTAGGATTAATAAAGGGGTAACTCCAAGAAGCTCATTACACATATTGTGTTGGAAGCCTGTGTTACTCCCCAAACCATGTATTTGCATATTGTGAATTAGTTCTCGTGTCCTTATGTTTGTGGATTCACACACACACTGAACGTACACACATCCTGCCCCTCTGCACTCGTACTCAGCATATGTGAGCTATTCATGATTGAGCGCTACACAGGTAATTTTGGTTTTTTTTCCCCAGTATTGCTCATTTTAGGTAATCAAGTAGCATTCCATGTCCCCATCATTGTCCTTCCTACATGCCTGAGCAGCAAAGGACACTTTACTTCGAGATCTACTAGCCATGCACTCCATGATTCTATTCTCCTAATGCGCTGGACTGGCCTAGTCTTCAATTTATTCACAGAAAATGTATCCCTTTTAAGTAGTGTACCCCTGCGCCATTTTATTTTCACCAATTAGCCTCAAGGCTTACGTTTCAATAGTTGTTTCAGTGTTGCCATGACAGCAGATAAGGTTTATGATGTATGTAAAACTCCCAAGGAAATAATAATTACAGACCTGCTTACATCTCACTTCTTTAAAAGCTGGAATCTAAGGAATGTTTTGGTGCAACAAATCAACTTGAATTTATGTATTGTATTACGCGCTGTGGAAACTGTTGGCTCTATATAAATAAAATCTAATAAGAACTTAATGATGGTGAAAGCTGTGTAGATGACAGTATTCCTTTAAAGAATGTTTCAAAAACCCCTATGACCTCATCATATTCTGAATAAACTTGGTACCAAAGGATACGTCAGCAGAATCTTTATTGCACCACCAGTCCTCTACGGTGAATCAGGTAACATCACTCTGCCACAAGGGATACGCTACATGGATGATTGTTTGTGTTAATAAATAGCGACTCTTACATACAGCACAGACTTTGGCTATTTATTAACCAGTGGTTTTCAGTGCTGTACTGTTCTAGGGGAAGTCGTAGTAGAATTTGGGCAGATGGTTTTCTCTGAAATCAAACACCTGCAAAAATGTTCTTGTCCCTGTAACTTAGTGCTTTGTAGATTCCCAAAATAATCTTACACAGGGATGCCATGTTAAATCATAAGATCATTTGTGTTGTGCCTGGTGGATAAACACAGCATTTCAATGACTTTTTAATGATCAGTAACCTTTGACGCTCTGCTCTTCACGTGACGTCTCCCTATATTGCTCTTGTTCTGTGGATTCTGATTCCTATCTGTCAGGCTTTTACATTTTCTAGCAAATGTTTTAAAATGTGAGCTTCTGTGTTATCGCACACTTACTTTCCTCCTGTGCGCTTTTGCTACCTTTATTACCCACTCACGTGGCTATCCTGGCCACATCATCTTTATCCTAGCCACATCATGTTGTATTAAGCCTCAGTTACCATGACCGCAACGCCTAGCTGTACGTTGTCCTGCCATGACCCTTACCCCCTCGATAAAGTTCTCATGTGCTCTCTTCTCTGCTTCCTTGAAGAGGTCTACTGTTGACCTCACGTGGTTGACTCAAGCTGCCCCTAACCTCTACTTCCCATATAAGACTAGTTCGTGGAGGCCAAAACCTCAATCCTCTACCTGGCTACCACCCGACCTTCCTCAATCACAAATTATCCTTGCACAAATAATATGTTTTCAATTTCTATAACCATTTAATTTTTGAAATATTTATTTTCAATTTCACTGCTTCATGTGAAACGGTTCATCTCTCCCGATTACTTATCCTCGTCTAGAGCGTTAACTCTTTTATGCAGTACCTTCACTTGATAGATTTTATTCTCAATTAAAAATTATAATAGTTTTGCTGGTATCCAGATTCCTCTCGCTTTAGTACAACTACATTATAAGCCGAGCCGCTGCTTGACAGCCTGTGCCTCACATGGTGATCTAAAAAATTACCTTACCTAAAAAAAAAAAAGATTTGAAAGAATGATGTCTGATGCCCCCACACTCATAATAGAGAAGACTCGAGTGGAAAATTGTAAAAGTCGAGTGTTTCAGATTCTCTGTCTAGTAATTGTGCTACTATCCAGATTCCTCTTATACAAGTACAGATATTTATTTGACAAATGCATGAGTGATCAAATGATAGCCTACGCTTGACAGGGTGATCTTAAAAAACACCGAGAAGCTTCTTGTTATAATGTCTCAGAAGGCTTGGGTTTTGTCTTCTTGGAATACGCAAGAAACCAAACAACTTTGCAGCTGCAGAAATGGACAGTGACTTTTATTCCATCCACAAATGCAGATGTTGCTTCGACATTGCTGATAACGACGTTTCTTTAATTGTCTGTTCCTGGTTTTTCCCAATGGGTATTGGTAGGAGCTACAACCATGTCGCCAGCATCTGAATCTCCTGAGTCGGGACTTGGTGGATTTCAAATCTTCAGATGCCGACTCCTCCATATCCTTACAAAATTCTAGGAATAGCTGTCACAAGCTTTAAAGTGTGATGAGCAGAACTAGGAAGAACTACAAGTTCCCTCCTGCCGCATCCGTATAGATATACTGTATTTTAGGTGCATGACTAGCGTGCGATATGACGACTCAAGATTGGTTAATGCAAGTAGATTAATAATTAGATTGAAATTAATCCAAATGGACATTATCATGCAGCACCGGAGATGTTTTCATAAAGAAGAACTCTTAAGGAATGAAGATATTAATGAGTACTTGTGTTCCAAAACCAATAAAATTTTAATCCCTTCCTGCCCCTCCAAATCCCAATGCATTTATATATTTTTCATACTATGTGAAGCCCTGCTCCACTATTCAATGCATGTTACATTCAAAAGCGGCCATGACAGAGAGTGCCTTTAACTCTCGGCTGACTGTCATACTTTAACCTTGTGATATCAGAAAAGAACTTGTATTATTTCTAGTGAAAGAACACTGCGTTCCTGCGCCTTTCTCTATAGAAGATAAGTATCACCTGCCAATCTGCAGATTTAAATTCTTCCTACGTGCTCTTCTTAATGCAGTAGGTTGGGGGAAGTAACCTCGTTGTGAAATGAAATGAGATCCTTATAGTTTTGGCAACGAGCAGGGAGAAATCTTTACCTCTCCCGTTCCCCTCCTAAGGTCCGTTTCGCGCATACTTTGGAATTTGGGAAATTGTAGGAATGAATCATCGTCTAAAAAATGTAATTAGGAGTGAAAGGTACAGAGGTAGTGACATTGTGTTATGTGATTTGCATAATGGATTTTGGGAGATTTGCATAATGATTGAAGGAGTGTTTTTTTTTTAAGCATTGACTAGCGAGCCATGTCTAGAAGCCACAATCTTTCAGAAATTTCTTTATCCACCGAGACATGTGAGGGCAAAGAAATAATTAAACGTATATTTTATCATTAATCAAATACGGGTGTTGCCAGGAATCTACCGTAGAATGATTTGCCTGTAATTGTATGCCTGTTTTGTGAATTACCCTTATTAATTTGTAATCAGTTAAACTCTCAAGCTGGGTTAGTGGAGGAGGATGCCGTCCCAGTTAATTTGCATTATCCGAGGGTATGCGGTATGTGATTGTCAGCCCCGATCCCTCTAATGTGAGAAGTCCTACACAGATCCTGCCAAGTATCTACTTGTTCAAGGTGGCGGACATTTAATTATACATTTATCAGATAAACGCATTTCCGGCTTTTCTGTGCACATCCTTGTGACTTCTGGCCAGAAGAGGTACACTAATACCCGCCAAACGTTCTGATCTCCTAAGAGCGAAATGAGAGGCCAAAACATGGACACAGGGGCTGGGGTCCCAAAGAGTCGAGGTGTATTTACATGCTTTTTTTTTCACTCGAAAGGGAACAGGGGTCGTAAGGGGAAATTTTCAACAAGGAATGGATATGTTAACCAGACAGTTTGCTAAGGGATTCGGAGCCATGCGTACTTTTGTCATCTTTTGATGGCATGGCTTCAGTGTGAAGATGTCTACCAGTTTCTATGACAACCTGATTTTATGTCACATGACAATTAAGTATCCCTGACAAAATTTTAATTGTGTTTGTTTAATTGTTGCTTCATTATTCCTGGGAAGAGTTTAATTGAATTGATAAAATGTCTGGCTAGTAGCAATTGTTTACCAGTACACTTCATGTAGTATGAGTCTAGCAGATGCCCTATACTAATTTTACAAGCATCTGCTTTTTCCCCGGCGTATTTCGTCTCTTAATTCTGGCTGGAGCAGGTAAAGCCAAGTGGCTGCATTGGCCCCCTTACCCCACATGTACTTACATTAACACACACACAAACACTAACACACAGCCATGCTAAGACAAACTCTCTCTCACACACCGAAACCACTCATGTTCACACCGAAACACATACACATTCATGCTCACACACACAAGCTTGTAAACACACACTTTCACAAACACATGTTCTCATCCTAACATACAAACGTACATATGTACGGCTTCTGTAAGTGACACGGACCAGGTTAGACTGGCCCTTTGTGAAAAGTTTTGGACTGGCACGGGGGAGGGGGGCAATTGCGCCTAGCTTAGGGCAAGTAATAGATGTACCCAGCTGGGGGATCTTTCTGTGCGTTGCCTCTAATTATTCTAAAGCACAGTAAAAACCTAGTACACAGTCTCTAAGAACACAGAGTATAAAGGGTGATGATTAAATTATCTCTCTCCCTTATGAGACAGAAGCGCAGGCACTAAATGTCACGCACTCGCTTTTACTTTAGGGATAACTTGACAGTTGTGATCAAGATTGGAACTCGAGTGAATTTCTGGTTATTTTCAAGGTGACAAGGGCCTTGTATGATTTTATTATTGAATGTCAACTTCTTAAACGGACATTATTGCTGCTGCCTTCTACTCCTGTAAACTTTTTTTTCCCTTTTGTGTAATTTGAGATAAATTTGGCTTTATCAAAAAAACAAAAAATGTTTGATTTTGTGAAAGTTCTCACCAAGAAAAGAAATGCCCATATTTGGTTTGCATGCAGAGTCCTCCTCAAGCAGTGTTATCGCTGGGAGCGGAGGCATTTGGATGTGATGGACGAGGAGCGACTCAAACGGTCTTTCAACTGCTAATCATTCTTTTTCAGAAAACACATTTTGTGGTCGTATAAAAACTCTTTGCTGCTTCCAGATGACCTTTTGCATTTCTTATTTTTTTTGGTTGTTTCTCCCAGCCTAGCTTTCAGCGCAGTTTGTCTGTTTTTGAAAATCGTACTGATGTAAAGACCAGGCATATTTCTTGCTGTTTTGTAAAAATTGTCATTTTAATCATCGGCTTTCTGTAGATTTATTGCCTTAGTGCAATGGCCGCCTGTAGAAAGACCATTGCTTGGTAAGTTGGGTATTTAGGGTAGCGTATTGTTACGTTGGTATCTGTTTAATATTATATGGCATGCGTGCAAAATCTATTTGGGGCTTGCTCACATATTAGCGATCTCTTCGAGGCATGTTTGCCATTTCTCCGCAGACTTATTCTAAGCACCCCATGAGAGAAGAGCTGTGTCTGTCCGCGTGTAGCTGTGTTAAAGATAACCCCATGCCGTGTGCTGTGTCGGTTTAGTGTCATGTGAATTCTGTGCACATGGGCTTTCTATGCTATGCTATAGAGCCGTCGTTCCCAACAGGGCAGGATTTAGCAATTCCATTCCGGTCGGGAGAAGAATAAAACCTGAACCATTTGCATTGCCTTGAGGGACAAGGTTGGGAATAAGACCCACAATATATAGCAAGCCTAGAAGTTATAAATGCTATAGATCGTTTTCTGAATGATCTCAATTATTTAAAGAATTATTACTCTTTACTATTCAATTACAAAGATCACAGCTTAGTGATTTCCTAATGTTGCCAACTAAACATTTCCAATTGCCAGACCTCATAAATCCATTCCCAGTTGTCTTAATTCAAGAAGGGATTGTGATTTAATAAATCACCTCTTCGAATGATCAGATAACGTTAAATCAGGGTGTAATATGAAAACAGGAGCTCCAGACTGAGTGACCATGAGAATCTGAGTGTAAGATCACAAGTAGGGCCCTGATGAGCCCATCATTCCTGCCAGGAACTTGGTATGAAGCGCCATAAAGCTAGATAGCAAGCTCATGGACAGGGTCATCAGCTTCTGATGTGTCTGTATGAGTTGTAATGTATATGTTAACTTTTAATGGTGCAGAATATATATATATATATTTATCCCACGACCCTGAGATTGGTGGAAAAACGTCAGAACCCCCAGGTATGGTTACAATATCACCATAGAGCACAGCTAGAAGAAAGGATGAGATGGCCCTAGATAATAGGCTAGTAGAAACCTCCTAAAGTGTTAAGGATCCCTCAATTCTAAGCCTCAGCCCCAAATGATGCTCCCGATCAGGACATTTGGGGGCACTTTGTCACTTTTGCGTGCTAAGTCTTGCTATCACCACCTTGGGCACCATTGGCCTCTGTTTATTGGAAAAAGTAAACAGTCAATGTCCAGTACAGCTTATTCAAACCAACTTCTGTTGGTTTATCCCCAAACCACGGACAAATAGTGAGCTGACATCCGTCATGTTTGTGACTCATTCACTCTTCATGTTCTCATAACATAGAGCTGTCAGCAGGAATAAGGAGCTGCCGAGATGACAGTGAAACACCTACTGCAAATAATAGCCCCTCTAGGGGATCAATGTTAAAACCAATTGCAGTTGTCACTTTTTTGCCTGGTGTGATACGAGAATGCGGCGGATATAGAAGGATTCCAGCTTTGTCCCCCGAGAGCTGAATTACGTCGGACCTAAAGCTTTCTGCTATGATCCGTACTCTTTTTTTCAGTTGTTGTGGTTAGAAGTGTAGTGGCGTGTGAAGAACTGGGGAATCACAACCTTATTGTCTATACTGCTTCACTCACAAGTACATACGCGTGATAATTAAATATATATACATATATATTCTCCTGTAAACTTAAAGTATATATTTGATGGAACTATGTGTTTATTTTCTATTTAATCCTAATTGTACATAGCCAAAGGGCAGTAGGGTATTCACAAATATATTGTCATTAGGATCCGTTTAGTAGATAGTGGACGCAATCACTGAATAATGTATTTGTTCTATAATCTGTTTGACCTCCTCTGGATGTACTCATGAGACAAACAAGATTATCAATATGGATGAGCAGAAACCATTTTAAACACGATCATGCTTGACAAAGTACCTTTTATCATACTGACTTAGTTCCCGAGGAATTCTAGAATTTCACTAGTATTGCACTTTCTTTATTCTAATGAAATATACATTACGCTTGAATAATTTTTAGTGTTTGTATACATCAATGTAAAGGAAGAATATGCCTGTGTCCCATCCTACACCCTAAGCAAGATGAGGTTTTAGTAATGTATTACGACAAAAGAATATGGTATTGACGCTGGGCGGATGAAAAGGGCAGAATGGGTTGGTGGTGGTAGATGTCAAACACACATAACCCTTTAAGTTATAGCTAAGGCCAAAAGTGTAGTGTCAGTAAGTACATTTCAAAAGAAGCATTTTAGGAACAGCAATTCAAGAAAATATACGGTGACGTGGCTACTAAGTATCAAAAGAAGAACAAATAAGATCCCCGTAGGGTCAGCTTGCACCAAGACATGGCTCCAAAAAACTTTTAAGCATATAAAACTAAGAATAATAGGTTCGGAAAGGAGGGCAGGATTGTCTTTGCTAAATATTTCAGAGTTTTTGTTCCGTCAGTTCCTCGCCGGCTCAGGCATCGTGCCTTCTTATTAATCAATTTAAAGATGGTGTCCCAGGGGATGATAGAAAGGTTCGTAAGGGGCTCGCACTTACACGGGCTATCTCCGGAGCTGCTTGTGATTAATGAGAAATATCAACAGCGTTTGTAGTAAAAAAAAAAAACCAAAAAAAAAAAAACCTTCATTTTAGGGAATATACTACTTATTAGTTATTGTTTCTGGTTTTCTTTCTTTTTGAAAATCAATCGTTTTTTATTATGCACATACCGGTCTCTCTGGTTTGGTTAGTGACAGATTAGAGCTACCTGTTACAGACCCCAGGTCTACGCCTGATCTCGCAATCCCGCTACCAAAAAGCCTATGTAAAATAATGTCACATTAAATGGGCATTCTAGTTAAATGGCTAAATTAAACGGTTTATGGCACTCCTTCATATGTGAGCATCGCATGGACTACGTTCTCTCTGTAGTAACCTCTCTGGACCTCTGCTAATTCCCCGGGATTATGCATGCAAGGGCCACAATTCATATACTCGCAATCAATATATACAATTTCAGAAACAGATTTCTTATGGCGCCCGAAATTGAGTAAATTCTCAGTAGCTGCTGAACAAGTATTTTGTCGGCAGATTCAAGAGTAATATAAGTAACATTTACTAATCCGAAAAAAATCCAAATCAAAACAAGTAAATTGTTAAACCCTAATTACGTTACTCGTATTCATAACGGACACAATAAGACCTTTCGCTGCTTCATACATGCCAAAGGTATACATTATGCACATGACACACAGTGTCTGCACGTTAAACTGCATGACATTTAGATCCCACAATAACGTCAGCGGAGCGCTCCCCCGGGAAGCGTAATTGGGGTCAGGTATGGCGCTTTTTGCCTCTGTCTGGGTGCTCTGTCACACATCTGTATGTTTCGGCGTCACCGGCAAACTGGCAGCCGATGCACAAAAGCTTTTTACGGCTTCATTAAAATTTCAAGCGGTAAAAGAAAGTCTCGGGATTCAGACCAAGAGAATTAAAATCCCTGCTTGCAGACTGATTAAAATCCACTGCTCACCGGTCCGGAGATGTCCCTCGCGCTGCACGCTGACACAGAGGAAACCCCCATCCATCCTCCCATTGTTTCCTGAAAACCCCTGTCCATCGGTATTAGTGATGAACCCCCGAAAAGCTCAAGGAAGCGGACACATCTCTTAACCCTCTGTGTCCCAATGCTGCACAAAAATCCTGTTATGGGTTAACTACTTTGGGGCATCCGCACATGTAATTTAAATATTTACCATCACTTCCAGTGTTTAATAGGAACACCGACGCATAACCATATCGTGACCCTGCTGGTGTTCAAGCTGAAAATCCTCAATATTAAACTTTTTATTATTTATTTTAGCATTTATCTTGCCTCCTAATCTGCGTCTGTCTTTGGTATTTAATATACCCAGCCATAAAATTGTTATTACTTCTCTGTTAGATTCAAACACCTGATTATTTAACCAGACGCACAAAAGTATTGACATAAGGTGAACGAAAGGCATGTGCAAAAAAGGAAAGGTAAATATCAAGCCACCAGCCAAGCGATTCCTTACATGTTCTTTTTAAACCTTTGCAGTAAGCAATGCAGGATTAAAGACAACAACTCTTTCTCTCTGATCGAGAGAATTGCTTGGGGAATGGAGTCCCTGCCTGCTATGTACAGTTTAACAAATCCAATAAGCTTGCAGCTATTCACATGCTGAGATTTGCATCGTATTTGATCATTAGGTTGGAAATTGCTGCCTGCCTGCCTGCTTCCCTGCCAGCGCCACACATTCCCCGTCCCCACAAAACCCACACAGAGCTCCTCTACAGCTAAAGTGTCTGACATGAGCAAACTTACCCTGAATTCATTTGTCTTGCTCCTGACAGCTGGAGCAGCGATGTTGCAGGTAAGCAGTGCTTTCTCACAATGGCTCCTGCACATACGCGGCAAGCATTGTTTTCCCTCCGCATCCCACTCCTCATAGTCGCATATTCTCTGCCTGGTCCGGGGTTTTCCCAGTCGCTGTCTTTTTTGTTGAGTCCTGCGCCGGGCGCCCCAAGAAAGTGCACCTCTGGCTCCGTTGAGCAATCTTGCGAGTCCAGTGTGTTTCCCAAGGATGCTCCGATCTGCACGTGTAACTACGACGAAGGCACTGACCCCACATAATCTTTTTCAGAGCACATTAAAAATTCATAAAAAACACGCCAAGCTCCCAGAACATACAGCTTTCCTTCTCTCTCGGTTAACATGTGTCCAGCTCAAGGTGTTTAAAGCTGCTCCAGAAAGGAATTGTTTAGAAAGAGAACATAGATTGATTTCATTGTCCGATTCTTGCCGACGTATCTTCCTTAACTTTTCCACCATTCTTCAATGTTTTACCCCCCTCTTATTTGTCAGAAAGGGCTGCGGTGTTTTCTTTCTTTCTCATGAAAGGAGTGCAGGAGGGCAGATCCTTAGAAAAAGCTGTGGTGGTCTTGTCAGTGGCGTGGACTCCACTCCAGTGGAAGGCACGGACAAGTGGCTGAGAGAATCAATTCACATTGAGAATTCAGTGACAGACTGCCACTTCCATACATAATAAAACCACTAATGACTTTCCTCGATCGACAGCGGCTTCCGAGATCTGCAGGAAGGAGCAGCAGATACTAGGTCTGAGTGAAGAGCCTTCCATGGAGACATGAATCCAGCAGAAAGCTGCATCCTCCCCATGCTACCAGGTAGACTGCACACGAGTCATTGTAACGCTCACTCCAGTGTATTTGTTTGCTGAGCCGGAGGGAGGGTCACATGCAGACTGCTCAGTTTTTCTGAGGACAGAAAAAACTCTTTCTGTCGTTTTTCACACTTTCATATTTTAGACATGGGGGATATACGAGTCTGCAGGGACGGTGTTACACTGTAACTCCCTGGGAATCAAAGCTAATGTTCTACACAAACCTATAGCTGCTTTATTTTCATCAAAATCCTATTAACAGTATGATGCGTACCGGTTTACATTAAGATGAACAGGAGATACTATTTCACCTCGTTGTGTCCACGGTGGAATAGCTGCCTTAATGTGTCTTTTTTTGTTGTTCTTTACCGTTGCATAAGGTTTGTACCAGTTTGATGTCACATTATTTAACAGAATGTACTTTTTAAAGATGACCACTCTGTATGTTTTGCCTATTTTTTTTTAAAAAAAAAATCTGCATAAAAGAAAGCAGCTAAAAGTGTTATTGAAATCATGAATGGAATCGAGCGACTATTAATGCCATTTTTACAAAAAACAAGTAAATAAAAATGTTAAATTATCCATATGCTGTACTATGACTACATTACAAGTGTCTCTTTGGCTCTCTGGTCCCTTTGCTCCTCTTTCATTCAACCTATGTAAAAATATGTTCTTTTTTTTTAACATGTTTTATAGCTCCGTATATGTCGTGGTAAAGCCCCGTCAATGTTTTGCGAATGAATGTGTCTGTCAGTGGGGGTTTAGACTTTTGGGAGGTATCTATCCGATTATCACTCCAACAAGTTTGTATGAAAGACATCTGAATAACTTTGGACCTTGCAGGCAGGGGAGGGCTGGCAGCCTAAGGCCTGGGGGGCAAGTCAAGTGAAGTGGCCCGTTGTGCCACGAATCAGCCCACCATACATGCCCATCTTTTCCTGAAGGCATATTCATTATGAAAATACAAATATGATTTAAATGCGGTTCAAGTAAATTTAATAGCAACAAAGGATGGTAAAAAAAAGCAAAACCTAATGTCCCCTGATGCTCAGCCAGTTAAATCCCTCAAGATACTGGCTGAGGATTATGGGAAGTCTAGTACACAGCAGCAGGGAAATTGTAAAGGCTAGTACGAGTACCCTACCAGGATCATACCTTAAAGTGGGCTGATTGGGGGCAGAGCTGACACTGAAGAGCTGAATTGGGACAGCAATGACATGGGGGGGTCGAAAGGGGACAGAGGATGACAGCTGGAGGGGCTGAATGGGGACAAGAGGTTCAATGGGAGCTTGAATGGGACAGCAATGACAACGGGGGGGCTAAGGGTGAGAGAGGGACACTGGGAGGGGCTGATTGGGGACAGAGGTGACACTGGGGACACACACACACACATACCTATTTTTTTGTTTTTTTAACGAATACAAAAAAAATATTATGTAGCTTGTCCAAAAATAAATTGGTTTACTAACCTTCTACTTCCACTTTTAGGTGGTTTTTTCTAGACCTCCGTCCTCTGGTAGCTGCAGGCCGCCATTTTCTATGTTGACAGGATGTCAGTGACAGGACATCCGGTGCTGCAGCAGTCTGAGCGCGAGGGGGCGGAGCTTTCACCCCTCACGGTCCTCCCATCACTATGCGGCCATCAGACTGCTGGAAATCTTATCTATACGGCCGCTGGGTGCTGATGCCACCGGCCGGCGCTACTTTAA
>VKOC01000008.1:29970370-29986856 GCA_009364415.1 Spea multiplicata
AGTGTTTTCTCTCCTTTTGTCTTCAAGCCGTACATTTTTCACACACGCTTTACATACCTGTTCGAAAACCTTTGATCGTTTCCTCTTCTAGCTCTCAGCGCGTGTGGATGGGCAGAGGTTAAATATGAAAGGAAAGGTAAAGTGGTACGTGATTGATCATCACGCATGTCTTCAGAGAATCATCTCAGATATAGACTGGACTTGTTACCTTGGTAATGTGTGTGCCTTGGGCAATGTAGTACGTAACACACAAGCCCTGAAATCTTGACATACAGTAAGAATATATACGCAATGCAAGTAACCCCAATCAACGTTTTTTTTTTTGTTTTTATATTTTAAGTATGGTTATTCATAGTGCTGACGTGGCACAGTTTCTAATGCCCACCCAACTCTACAGCTTTGGTCCATACACTCCAGGAATCACAGCTGGTTGTTGAAGCTTCTTTCTGGTATCAAGAGATGGTGTTGAACTTTTCCCATATCATACCTTGATTCCCTCTACCAAATCTTGGCTACTAACCCAGCCATTAGGTGATCTGTACCCTAAACCACTTCCTACGAGGGGCATTTGTTGTGAGTGTCTCTACCACCAAACAGTCATGACCCACCTCTAATCTAATCTAATTTAATCTCGTTTTATACAGGGCTGGCACCTTCTGGTACACTTGCACAAAGTGAAGGATTTTGTAGGCTCGTAGGGCTATGATTTAATCAATTTGAATATATTTTGTTAGCAGCATATAGTTGCACTATTTACTCCCCAGTGTCAACCCTCCAAAGATCTAGCATTATGTTTATTATTATCCTTGCGGATTACCATTAGTAAGATGATATATTGCTATTTTATTTATAACCCGCTCGCGTTGTGGCCCAGTTGGTGAGTGGATTTACATGGGAAATTACATACTTATACAAATTGCTACAAGTAATAGCAGGGACCCTGTTTACAAAGGCTTGCTCTATAGAAGTATGTATATATTCTGCATGAATTAACTCCTGTAATGGGAAAATAACGAGCAGTTTAGTGTTTATCAAGAGGTGGGATTTGTTGTGTAGATATAAATGTTTTAGGGCTGAGTTGCCTCTTTTTTTTTTTGCCGTGAGTCTAGTAGGTGACCCAAGTGGGATTAAACGTTTTTTGGTTGATGAGTTTCATGTAATCTAGTAGTGAAATGTCTGAGGGATATAAGAAACAGAACTGATAAAATCCCAGACAGCCAAGAAGGATAGGTTGTGTTTCATATGAAGTGACTACGATTTGTTAAAGCAGGTTTGATGCCAACACAGGGTTCACCAGATTGTGGTCATTGGGCACTGACCCAAAGTAACTAATCACAGGAACATGTTGGGGTTTATTCACTGAAGCAGAAGTTGACTGGTCCGTTGTGGTTTCAGCTGCCTGCATTGAAAATGTCTCTGAAAGAATGGCTGAACTGGCCCTACATAATTATACCTGGGATCTTACCAGGGTGAACTTCCCGGAGCTCTCCATCATCTGGAGCGTTTGTTAGGGGCAGTGCCAACTGCCTGCAAGGGCAGCGTTAGCCATACTGGGTGGGGCTAGTTATGCACAGGGGCTGGGCTAGCCCTAGACAGCCTTAGAAGGGCAGGTAGTAGGAGGGAAAATGGGCAGCGAGCAGGCGTGGCCAAATGCCGTTCACCTGCCTCAAGAAAGATGGAAGTGACCTGCAGACCCAGGAAACCAGCTCTTCACCCAGAGACTCTGAGCCAAACAAGAAGAGTTCCCAGATATGTGCATAATGCATAGTTCAGTCAGTGTGATGACATTCAAGAGATCTCGTGGATTTAAGTATGCATCCTGCAGGGCTGTCCCAACTGTCTTCTAGCAGAGGTTCACATCTTTTCAGCCTTTTGTAATGTAATGTAAGTAATTGACATGGGAGTTGCAGAATGGACCCCATCACGTGAACGCTTAATCCCAATTTGCTGGGATTTAACTTTCTTAATACAATATTAGTTAGGAGAGATAAACAGAATGACATAATGAAAACAGTATGCCATCAGGAATTGCTTCACTTCTTCCATTTAATTCTTTTTTTAAAGTCTTTCCGTTCATATTTGTCCCTTTAAGAGTACGCAACAATTTCATGAGTCTGATTGTGATTCATCGGGTGACATTTGGTGTCTACCAGTGTCACTGGATGCCATTATTCCATCGTGCTACATAATAATATTGTGTTTTAATTAAGACCCAATGGAATCTAACCTTTAGAACATTATATATTCTTTTAAAGGCCAAATGTATTCCTAAAAACATATAAATGAAGAGTGCACAGTCCTCCTCCTAGTGTCTGTCTTTGCCGTGCACTCAGCTGCCATCTTACATTGATATAAGCGGATATGTCCAGTGGGGTAAAAGGTTCATCAAAGCATCGGGGCTTTGCCGTATAATGGCATCCCCAGCTTCCCTTTGAAAACAGGACAGTCTGGACACAACACCACTTTTTGGAACCGTCTGGTGTATTTCTATTTCACTGAGAAGGAAGTAGATAAGTCTGCCTGCAGAATTGGTAGTGCTTAATACAATGAATAACTATAAACATGCATGCGATAGGCCTATGGCTATCCAATATCTAAAACGAGACCAACAAGGAATCTTTAGATCAGGAAAAAAAGACAGTGGCTGTGCCGAGTGATTCTTATCTGCTGTTTTATTCTATGGTTCTATCTATGAATTCAGAATGGTTGCCATTTATTTATATGGCACATAGGGGGCACTTCTGCCAGGCTGGTTGCCCAATGCATAATTATCATACTCAAGCAAGTAGTCTTATAACAACAGATGCTGGTTAATATTCCGTGCCCAGTCCTTGAGAGTATTATATATGCAATCCTGGAAATTTCCTTTAACCATATGGGTACCCAAGGGTGGACTTTTCAATGTTTCTCCTACCTTCCTGTATACATTTTAAACATCAAGTAAACACTGGCTTCTGAAGGTTCATCTAAAGTTTGTGCAGATCATGGGTTTCCATGGATTTCTTCTAATGCGTGTCCTTTAGCAGCTTAACCTGTCAACAGATTAATCTTCCTTCCCTTCAGTGTTCAAGGAACATGTTAGACAAGTCTCCTGCTGACCAAGTATGTTTAGAATTAAAGATAGTGTATGGGAGGGCTTTCCGTTTTATAAGCCAGATGTAGCCAAACCTGTACATGGGCTGCTGTCGGTGTCACGGTGTCGCCTACATCATTTCCAATGTGTGGACACAAAAATATATAACAAGAGTAAACATTCCGTGACTTAAACGCCAAGATGAAACCTACACATTGTTTGTCACAGCAACAGCTCAGTTGCCATGGTGACCACAATCCTGACCATTGTTTTTTTGTAAACAGCAAACAATAGACTGCGTGTTGATGTTAACCTTCTTGGAAACCATGACCTGGTTTAACCATACGCGGCTTCCGCTCGCCACAGCTTCATGTCACCCAGATCCCAGCATTAGCCACACATACATACATTTTTTTTTATTACTAGTCCATGGAATAATACCGTTTGGCACATCTGTTTTCTTTGTGTTTTTGCTTTGATATATATATATATATATATATATATATTATTATATATATATATATATATATATGTGTGTGTGTGTGTGTGTGTGTGTTTAGGAAATACACTTTTCTAGTCTAGTTAAGTCACTTCTTAACTAGAATTCAGTAACATTTCCGCAGGTCACATAGAATTTAATACAATAAGAGTAATCACACAAGGATGTGAGTTCCAACGCTGACTCTTCCACAGCGATCATGCCTCTCTTCCGTGTTTCCAAAAATACCTTGTACCTTATGGAACTGACCTGTTAGTGTAGAAATTCTGGGGTTGAGTTGATGTTTGTTGCTTTCTTTTAATGTAGAGATTAAGTTAGATGTGGTCAGCACCTGCTGCAAGTATGGAGATTGTGAAGGTCTGATGGTGCTATGAGAAAACATATACATGATTATATCACTGGCAATACTTCCCCACATACCTGATGGACAGTCCTGATTGTCAGACGCTGTCCCAGGTAGCTGCTCAACTGTCCTCTGGCTCTTTTGTGGATATAGCTACAAAATCATCAAAAATATGTGCTATTGCATGACAGACCACCATTGCAGATCCCACTCGGCCACCTCTGAAGCTCAGTGCCGCAAGGTGGTTTTCCTGTAAGGCTTCAAACCCTTCTGACTTCTGGGGCTGGTCCTATCCATCCATGTGCACTGGCTACGCTGTCCAAACGTCCCGTCGAGAGGGCTTGAATGGTTGTGTTGCTCCCTATTGAGTTATTTCTTCTCCTTAGTTAGCAATTTTCTGCCATTAAAACACGTACACGTCCAATACTTGCCCTAGTCTTTATCAAATGAAGCCAGATGAAGCACAGGGCGCCAGAACACTTAAGGCCGGCTCTGGTTGTGGAAGCCTTTACCGAGTTCTCTCTTTGTTGCTTTTGATCTGTGGCTTATTTACAGCATTATTAGATTTGTGTGTCGATGGATGCAATTCCTGGTTTTTGCCAGAAGAACATTTGCGAGCCATATGGAAAATTAAAATACAGTATTGATTTTGGGGTGAATGCAGACCGCACAGACAAATCAATGGCATTTATTATTCTTTAATGAATGTCACACTGCATGAACAACATTTTCTAGTTGTATGACACCACTCCATTATATTCATCGGTGCGTCAACACTCATGTATATTAACTTAATTTTGCCCTCGGACCATGCGCCGCGGCTTAGTTAATGACTCCTAACATTCTACCCAGGGATGGCTGGATGTGAACGAGGCTTTTACGGAATTATGGAAAGCCAGCTTGAGAATTTGTGACGCTTTTGTTTGCATGCAGCTGTTAAGAAACTCTTGCATTTTAATGCAGGTGAAAAAGAAAGCAGGAGCGCATTGTGAGCTCTCGCAGATTACATTGCAAAGAGGCCATTGTTGGAGTCAATTTACGGGAGTGAAAGAGAAAACGATGGAATTTATGTGTCTCGGTGTTTAATATAATCTGTATGACTCTCTCACAGTTAGAGTATCTTCAAAGAAATGTGTGTGAGGAACATTTTGTCCTTGGACAATCCTATGGCTTCTTAGTATAATGTTTGATTCTTTTCGCCGTACGTTTTCCCGTCTTCTGAATCTCAGGTAATAAAAAGAGATGCAGTCATTTTCTGAATTGGGCGGTTTTGTTCCTGAAATGAGTTGAAATCTTTTGGCTAAGGAAAAAAAAAAGTCCCGAAGCGATGAGGAATAACATGGCGACCCTCGCACGATCCGGTCTCGGTGCGAGGAGACAGAATTTCCTGGCGCTACAATCAGAAGATCAAAGAAAAAGGAAGCTGCTCAATGACTACTATGAAGCTACAGCTATGGATGCGTCTGGATAAAACTTTCTTGGTCCGTGTTCAAAGAGAGGTCCAAGAGAAAATAGGGCACCAAACACTTTACGCGCTTCGCCTGTAAACTGAAACGCATCAAGCTGTACTTCTTGGAAGAATAAAATTTGTTTTAGCTAGAAGCATCCCGCCATTGTTTCTACGTCATGGGTTAGTGAGTATGACGACTTCTTTCCTAAATGAGCTGTAGCAGCACGATCAGTGTAGAAATGGTCATATGTCCAGCACGGAGCTCCGGGGGCCAAACCTTCCACCCCTGGGAGCGCAGCTGATTGTCATCGGGATGGCCTCGGACTGGTGGAGAGCGCAATGTCAGCTGGGTCCTAGCATTTGGGGTGATATGACCGTACCCAGCTGTAATTGGATTTTTCCAAACCATCAAGCCGTGGTTAAACAAGATATTTCACGGTCAGATACCTTTCATCGGACCTTGTTTCTAAATTCTGCGGAGAGCGCAAACAACACATTCTTGAGTAAACCCAAAGCTAATTTCCAATTGCTTGTGGCTTTTAAATGATTACAGAAATTAGTTTGTTCTTTAGTGTCTCAGGAAGAATCCCTCAGACATCAAAGCCCAGACTAATAGTAGGGGAAAATGAACCCTTTCTCAGCCTCCCGAGAATCAACATTGCTCTCTTTTGTGTTCTACGATGTTTTGCGTCACAAGAAACACAGAAGCTACCATGTTGTTTAATATATATATATATATATCCATTATATACATTTTGGGAACTTTTTACCCACTTGTTGACTCTTCAGTGGCACTACCTTCATACTAGGCAGCCGTCACTGGGCTACTCAACCCTTCTGTACACTTTTATAGTGTGCGGCTGTTGATTATGTACAAGGTTGTGTTTAAGAACCCACACAAAAGATGGATGTGTTTCGAGTACTGTGAATCATAATTGAGCTGTATGAATAACTAGATTGTTAGAGCACCCAAGAGAAAAGGGGAAAACCATTTGAATTTCCCTACTTTACTGTAATATATTAAATGATGTGGCCACCTGTCGATGGAAATCGCGTTTCTTTTCATTTCAGTACTTATAATCTATACATCTGTCCCTTAATGCCATGGATCAAAGCCAATAACATGGTACCAGTTTAAATTCTCATGTTGGACGAATTAGGTACTCACGATAGAGACCCCCTGTTTAGCGAAAGCCATTTCACCCCTTTAATACTGAGTCTAATTTGTTGCTCCATCAATACCTCAACTAGAATGTATAATATACCTCTAATATAATGTTGAGAACGTAATAGACTATCATTTAACTAAGTGTATTAGATATTTTCAGTGCGTTAAACCTATTGGGAAATTATTGTGTTTATTCCATTAAAATGCCGTAAACAACCTTTCAGTGGCCTTTTTTTTACGGTCTGTAACTTCGAGAACTGAGGATAATCTTTTCATTTTTGTATTTAGGGTTTCCCATAAATAATTTATTATAAACCAGTCCATTAGAATGATTAACGCTGAAAACATATTTTAAATTCTGTCCTGAAAACAGCCTACTATATCCACTCATTCGGAATACCAAACGAAACCAAGATTTGCATAATCTCTCATTTTCATATAAATTCAGCAATCACAATGAAAGGAGCTGCAGGATGTGTAGTCAATTAGCCACTAAGGACTTGTTGGAGTGTAATAAATATCTAATATGCTTTAAAATGGGAAAAAAAGTAAGGGGATCCTGTGCTAAAAGTTTTATCGGAGACCTGGGGATTGTACAGAAAATGCTTTCTTTAATGTAACTATTTAATTGCCAGCCACCGCAGCGCTCACACTTCTGGGCATTGTATATAAAGAACAAGTTTCGACCTGGAAGGCTCCGTGCGTCACAGCTCATTAAGAGGTCTCCTGGGCAGCTTTCAGATCTCTTTCCACGGGTGGAGTGTCCGATTGTGCCACCCACTCAATTCTTGATATCGCCTTCTTTTCATCTCTTTTACGGGGTAGCCATTGCCCATCAACATTCTGAAATCGGGCTCAGCCGCTCCTTACTCCTATACGGACCTGGTGCAATTAGGGAAATATCCATTGCGGAGCCCTCGACCTGCCCTGCCTCTTATTATAGATCTACTTTTATATTTACATCCAATATATTTCACTCAGGGTTTATCACTCCTTAACCATAACTAAGCAGAGTAAATGTTGAGTTCTGTGACCAGGAACCAGCAGTTGCCTATGAGTGGGTCTTGAAATAAAAAATCTTTCTGGTGGTGGCCATACCTGGGAACTGCCCGGGTTTCTGACCATTACTCTGGGCGAAGGGGGTAAATACTGCGCAGATGCCGCCGATGACTTGCGAGCAGGGCCCCCTCTCCTGGGGCCATTCTTGAGTCCTGCCATCAAATTAAACATGTGGCTGCAAAAAGAGATCTGCGGCACATAACTCATATTCAAACCAACTTGGTAGTGACTGGTAGACGCATAGAGCAAGACCGCACACTTTGAGACAGATTGCCAGACTCAGGCCAAGGACGGGTCAGGGGAGAAATATATTTTCATTCATATGAAAGGCGGCAGATGATGGGTGGGTATGATGATGGTCATGGACAGCTGTACACTCACACACACAGCCACTCTAACACCATATACTTACACATATACACATACACAACCAGTGCCATGTAGTACTTGCCATAGTGATCAATATTGTTGATATCATTTTATTAGATACGTTTATGATGTTGCTGTGATATCAGACACATAGGTTTGGTTTTTTGAGGGGATCTTAGAGAAAGCCATTCCTGAAAGTTTCTAGGTAGGGAGGAGGCCCACAAATATTCATACATTAGTAGTGATCTCAGCCTGATGGAGTGTACGGAGTTTGCAGGGGGTTCCCTGTGTACGCACTCTTTTAGGTTTATGAGTTTAAGTACTAAACCACCTGACTGGTTTACTGTTCTTTTTGGTTGAAACACCGTTGTCTGTACAGATGTTATTATTGTGCCCTCTATCCATTTGTATAGAGCACACACAATATTCGAAGAGCATGTTTTTTTAATTTTGAAGTAAGAATACCCTGGGACCCAGTTCTATTTGCTTGCTTCACTCAATCCAGAGTGATTATGAAATACTCCCAATCCCAGCTCTAATTAACTCATCCTGTAGTTAAATGCTGCTGTCTCACATATCTGTAGTATTGACCATTGCAGTGATTATATTTTCAGCTTCCAGTTTGGGACACATCAGTCCGTAAAATGTTCCCCAAGTGCCTCGTTCCTCTGCTGGTTGTCATTAGGATGTCCCACGACATCTCTCCTGCCTGTGACGTGCGATGACTGCTGCTCTCTGGCCTTGTGTGAAGAACAATAGTGAGACTGCGTGAATCGTGGGTGAATGAGCACATGCAGCCTGTGCTCCCTTGACAAGAAAGCTTTAACCTCATTTCTGAAGTTCTGAGAGCCGCATATCTCCACCGCCTACAGAGGTCCATGGAAGACCATCATTATTTTCATTAACCGCTGCATTGCCTTGTATTCATGCAGCTCAGAAGAGTACACGGTAGAAAGAATCACCTTTTAAAACCTCTGAATGTATCTATAGCTAGAGCAGCACCAGGATGTTGATCGGTAGTGACTGCATTCTGCTGTCAATCCTTTCTTATCGTGAATACGTACCGCTTTATGCAGCCAGGCGTCAGCCCTTTAATAGTAGACGGTAACTATTTCTTACAATGTATGCCCTTCACATTTGCTTATATAAAGCAGCAGCACAGTGCAGATCCTTTACTATTGACGTAAATATGAAGGACATATTCTAATGGGTGGCATTTGACCTCTCGTAAGAAATAGCTTGAATACAGGCATAACTTGGTTTTCTGATAATGTCATTTCTTTGTGTTATGCGTCTCACTTTTCTGTAATATACAGCATAAAGCCATATAACTGGCTTGATGTTTGAGTTCTCAAAATGTTGGTGTTCCCACCTGATGTTGCTATTCTTCTAGCCCATGTAGTGTTTGCTGTAGTTTGTCAGAAGAAATCTCTCTTCTCCGGCCACCATACCGCATACCTGGACTTGGTTGGGCTGTGGGTCTTACATACTTAGACATTTAGACACTATTGGATGGAGGAGCCAGGAGGCCCACTTCCTTGTCTGTTGGACTCAACACACACATATATATATATATATTCAAACTAATCCTTTAATTGGAATGAACAGTAACAGTCTGCCATTTACGAACTTTAAATTAAAAATGTTCAGTAAGTACCGAGGAGGTGCAGGTAATACGTAATAATAAAACCCGTGGGCTGGTGGTGTACTGGAAATATCTGAGACCAACCCTTGACTTTTCCTGTTTTATTGTTGACTGAAAATTGATCGATAAAGAAAGGCTAAAATGAAAAATGACCCCATAACAAAGAAGATTGTTTGAATTGCACATCCATCAACCATGATTTTAACTAGATTTATTATCAACGCATGGGACATGTCCCCATAACAGTCGAGAGATATTAAAGACATTATCATCATATAAACATAACCGTGTATGAGTAGCTGTGTCTTGTTCAAATAGATCGTTACAATGCTGGACAAATCCCAGGATCTAGTTAGCGTTGACTCTTAGATTTTTACTGCTGGCGCCCAGGTTTTTTTTTTTTTATAAGTGAGCTCTGTTTAGTTGCATAAAATAATTTGAGTTGGATCTTAACCGTTCATAATTGTATCCAACCACTTTTTTGCAATGTTAACGTTAAATTTCCAGTTAAAATTCTAGAAGCAGGCGGAGTGAAGCACCATTCTCACCACTTAGCTCAAACAATGACGAAGCCCTGTTATCATCTAATATGCCATGTATTGTTTTTTATAAAAATACGTCCTCATGCTTCAAATGTTCCTTTCTGATCTGGAAGTGACCTGGAGTTAATAGATACCCCTTTTTTGTTTCTTAGTGCTTTCGAATGAGCTGTCTTTTTATATAGACAGAGTGCTTAGGCTGCAACCTCTAGCCTCCACGTTCCATACGTTCGCGCTATTAACTTTTATTATATTCTTTATTATGTTCAAATCCAGACAAAGATCAATAGTATTTATTTTTTGCTAAAATGACATCTAGCTGGATATGTAGCAGTAAATCTTCAACAGATGTGATCACAAAGTTCACCCTCTCGCTGACCATTACTGCATCCTCAGGAGAGAACATTGTTGCTGAACAAATCAACATAGATTATTTTCTGGAGAAGATATTTGGGGTCAGAAACAAATCTGCTTTTCTTTATTAATTTCTTTAAGTCAAAAATCAGTAATGTAGTACTTATGAAATACAAAATGTTAATTAATATAGGAAAAAATAAACAAAAAAGATACAAAGTGTGTTCTGTCACTGTTACCCCTATGTTGCTTCTGGAAGAACATGGATGTATTCTAGATCTATTTAGACCCGTCCTTACGAGGGACAAGCTGTCAACCTGTGATGGCGTCAGCAACGGAGCGAGACAGACCTATTTGTTCAAGTCAGGAGGCAACCTATTTTTTTCTTCTTTTCATTTGAGTTAGGAAAGCAATAATAATACCAAAAAGAATCCAGCAATAATATTTGTAGGAACTTTTCGCTCCTGGGATTTGCGCAGCCTTGTTAATAAATGTCATGGATTCATATCCAAGTCAGAACAGAAGGGCATCTCTATCTGAACACCAGGGAAATAATTGTTCAACTGCACTTAGTTACTCAAGTAGACATAGACACAGTGCTCGGAGCCAGCATTGTCTTCTTGTTGCGGTGGGCTGAATTGATAGTTCACTAACGGCTGGAGGGCCATGCTGTGCCCACCCCCCCGCTTCAATCAAGATTTACAAAACTAGCTTTGTGCTTCAGTGTAATGCTTCTGTGAAGTTGACTTGTTTCGTGTGTCACCTAACTGTTAAAAGCGGGCATTATACAGGGTCAACCATGCAGGGCAAACTCACTGGAGTTGGCCATTTATACTGCATAACTAATACAGGCCGTTGACATATTAAGTTTTATGGCTAGCACATGGGGATGATGTATTTTAATAATACGCCAGGGAAGACAGATATTTTTTTTTAATAATGTGTTGCCATGATTTAGACGTATGTTAGTTCCGCATGAACAGAATGATATATCCTATTCCACCGGCATAGTACAAAATGGATTAATAAGCCAATGGAATTATCCTTAGGCTTTTAGCGTGACCAGGAGGCTGCTCACGCATCCCAGGGATACAGTATCGGCTTCTGTTGAAATCAGCTGGGATGTAATCAGACCCTTCTGGAATGAATGAAGTTGAGGTAGAATTCAATCGCTCCTGCAGGCATATCCTTGTGTGTGGAATGATGACACTTGTCAAGTCTCATTATTAATATAGCGGCACTGGGAAAATAAACGCACTTAGAAAGAAGGGAAGATTTCATGTGTTACTTTTGAGTAACGGAGCAATAGACTGTACTTTGTATCCTCTGTTTCAGTGGCATTTTGCGTTTTTTCTTAATTCATGAGCTTCAGTTTTTTGATCAGAGATAATCCCCATTAAATGTTAAACTTGCATATTTGTCTACAAGCAGCCACGGGGTGGGGAAAAGGGCATCAGCTGCCCTAGAAGTTTTGGAATCCACTATATCGAAGGATGAGGGCCTCAAAGGGAGTGGTAGGGCTGATCCTAGACCAAATGGCTCAGGGTTTACACTGCAACGTGTTTTTACATAATTTATCCTTCCGATCTCTGAGAAAAGGGGGGACATCAGGGGTGGAGAGAGACGCTCAATAGGGCAATCTGCTCCTTGTTAAGCAGCCCAGGGGTTTCCTGCACTTCTGACCTGTCTCCCTAGGAGGAATACGCCACTGCCCAGAACCTCCATGATTCATAACCTATTGGCTTGCCATGAAATATTATCTTATTATGTTTATAGACAGCATTTTGCTATATCTGCATATTACCCTAATATCCCCTACCATAAATCAAACCTCCATAACAATTCCTCAAACTAAATATATCATATGATCACTCTGTATTACTATTGATTGCCAGTACGCAGCCCCACACTCACACTGCCCCACATGCTGTCATTCTATAGAATATAGGCTGCACATCTCCCTCAAAACATACGTTTCCCAAGATAAAAGTAAGCTGTTTTTATATATTCGTCACCAAAGTCTAACTGCAACAAAACTATAAATACAGGCCAGAAGGATAACTGGCTAAAGCACTTTCTTTCCTTCCATCGCTGTGTCGGTGAGGTTGAACGTCTCTTGAGGGTGGGTTGGCTTGGCTTGGTGAGCTGGCCTGGGGTAGAATCTGACTAGGCTTGGGCAACGCTACTGCCATCTCACCCAGTTCTGTAATGCTGTAGAGAGCACCAGGTGTGTTTTGATCTACTCCGACTTTGATGAAAGAAGCTCCTGATAAACAATGTTTGCCTCCTCTGTGTTTTCAGTTTTGTCTACCTTTGTCTTGAGGATGCCAAGAACATTTGGTTCAGTAGAGATTAATATTTCTTCCCTGTACGGAATAGACGGTCCAAGTCAGTGTTGTCACTGACAGTGACGTGCAAGCTCATAGCAAGTATAATCTCGTTGTGATTTGCTGAAGCTTATTAGCTGTGAACGCTTGGCATGAGCTTCCGGACATCAAGTTTTCCTTCTGTGACAAGTTTCCATCGCTGAGAAATGAGATGCTGACTGACCATATGTACCTTCTGTCCCTTAGTTAACAAACATACGTTCCTCTGAAAGAGGCTGCTAACAAGCCATAGCGCTGCTTACCGAAAAACCTCAACCTTTAGCAGAGAGCCGATATACTATAAAGTATTAACTATACGCACGCAGTCTGTGGTCATTTGCTGCTTTACGTGGATCTACTTATTTTCCTAGAACTTTGTGCCATAATGGTCATATAAATATGTCCCCTACCGCCTCCCGAGGAAGAAACACTTTCCTGATTTAAGAACGCATGCTTTGTTATGCTATCCCTGTCTGTTGTTGCCCTGTTGCCTCTTCTCATCAACTATCCACTAATTGAGTTTTGCATCTTTCTCCTCTCGTGTCTTCGATAAGGCAAAGCTGTTTTGGCGTTGAAAATCCGAGAGGACTCCATGAGATATACAGAGTGTGACGAGGACTCCCTTCTTGCATACCGACGATTCTTTCTGCAACGCTGATCTTGAATTCAGAGACACTAATTTTATTTACAAAATCAGTGGATGAGATCTTTGTATAAACAGATTCATACGTTTTATGGTAGTTCCCAAAAATTCCAATCATAAGTCAAAAAAAACAAAAAAACTAACCTTTGTCTTCTTTCAAAGAGGCAAAATATATTTTTGGATGTAGAGCGGCTTAGAGCTATTCTAAACTGGCTTAGAACCCTGTGTAGTTTATTATCCAGAGATAGATTGGGCAGACGTGTGACCCCGCTCCTTATTTCTATGAGGACCTCCATGCTTTCTATGCAATGACGCTAATGCCCATGTAGGAGGCCAGCATACGGATGGCACAAATGGTGCTCATTACTGAGCCCTGCCACAAATTTACCGTATGTCGTCTCTTCCTACAGGAATACCTGGGAGCTTCCTAAAGGAGCTGGCCCTGAAATATTAGCCCCTTAATAGCCCCATGGTGAACATTCTATGTAGTGATAGCGGTCCTCATGGAAACCTTGAATCATTTTTGCAAAGATACACTAAACTGAGATCTGCCCCTTCACCCCTGAGATTGGGGCAGAACCCTTGAGGTTTAGGGTCAAACCCTGAAAGTTCCCAGGTATGCCTATGGGGTATTTTTTTCTGTGAGATAGGTTGGGGATGGAGGCGTTGAGGCAATATCAATGCCAAACACTTGGCGTTCCTTATACATTATTTACGCTTCTGAAAACACCATGTGACAAAAATCTCGCATTAGATTGTACCTCCGAGCATGAATATTGTAATCCAATTAATAACGGAAGCAATAAATGCTTTCTACTTCACCCACTGTGATCATTATACAGACCTTATCTATTACAGATGTTGTTTTTAGAATGGGTCCTGTGATATTATCCCAAGCCAATACAAACATGCTTTGAAATGTCACTAAGTAGATAAACTTCAAGGCAAAGGGAGAACATGCAGTCCTTGTCATTGATGGAATTAACCCCTTCCAGTACCCGCAGGGTAAGGAAACGGTTATTATTATACACGGTGTTACTCACCCGTGGAGCACTGAAAGGGTTAGCCCTGTGAGTGTTTTTTGGGTCACTTAAGCATTGTGTGAATAACGTAAAACCAAACACAGTAATCCAGACACTTTACAATGGATGGAATTGTTTGAGGATTTAGTTTGCTGATTATCTGAGATCTGCAGCTTGCTGTGTGGGAGTCTTGTACAAAATTCTACTAGCCAGGGCCCTTGAGTGTGGCTTCTACATTTTTAGCAGCATACCAAACGTCTGATAATATGGCTAATTCACCATTTAGTGGCACCAATGTTCCCTTTTTAAATATCAAACTCCTAAACACACAAACATGTGACAGAAATTGGGATTTTGTGTATTTATAGACTGCACAGCATGAGATGCCTACCCCAGTTATTTGTCCATCTGGCGCAATGATATCACCTCACCTGTAGAAGTCATGAGCTGACGTTGTTGTTTGGGTCAGATAATCAAAATGGCTCCTTTCACGCAAATAACCTTTAGCTAAACAATAGGTCAAGTGGACCTTTTTTAAATGCATTCAGTTTCCTTGTAAAACATATATTTAAATTGTTAAATTAAGGGAGTGCAGGTTGCCTTCCCTCTCTTCCCTCCTGTGGATACCGTCACGTGGCAGTCTTCATCTAGGTGCTCGAGATTTTGGGCAAGCATTTTTGGGGGGCTTGTCCACCCAGGGAAATGCCATTTCATACTCTGTGTCCCGCACATTGTGTTCTGTAATGGCAATAATGCTGGCGCTTGGAGAGTTCTGGCTCTATAAGCAGATGCTGCCCTGCACAGCTAGAGATAAGAGGCTTATTTCATGCCTGTTAATTGATTCATCGTGTTTCGCGGACAGGCCAGTCCTGCATCTTATCGAAGTGAGAGGTGATTGATACGGAGACGAAGTTCACATCCGCTTTGTGTCACCTTGGTGAAGACCCAGGGATGGGTGGTGAAGTCTTGTGAGGTGCTGATGTTTCTCCGTGTTTGCGCCTTGGACTTTACCCTGGCAAGCAAACAGCATCATTTATTACACCTGCCCTCGTGTACTGAGGATATTCATCAAAGTGATATAATTCGATTTTTCTTCCTAAGAATTCTTTCTTGGATGGAATTGAGAAAGCCATCTCCTTTTACTTATAGATGGGATGTCTTCTAATGAGAATTAAACATCCTCCCGATGGCCTCTCTCGCTCCTCATCCATCTCCTCTGCTCTCGGTTGGAAATGAGCTGTCCTTGTGAAATTCGCTTCAGACTCTCACCTAGAGCAAGCTTACCGTGCGGCTGCTTCTCAGACGAGGGACTGTCACCTTTAAGAAATCTCTCTCTAATGTTAGTACATTTTGGAACATCTTTCAGCAGTTTAAAGTATATGTTAATGAGATTTGAACATCATTAATGCCACTTATCTTGATTTATTAAAAAAAAACCCAGTGTGGAATTGGAGTCCAGATGCATATCTTCTGTGATAGCACAACAATACCCTTAAAATAGATAGAAAACCAAAACAGAAGAATATTTCACAATTTACTTAATTGTTGAAAAGTATCTGAAAACCAATTTGTTGACATCTGGTAGATGAGAAATCTAAATATTTTTATGATTATCGTATTATTTTAAATATAAACGGCATAATGACAAACTAACGGGCTCATTCCAAGGTGTAGTGTGCCAATAATGCATATTGTACCTAAAGGGACAAACCAGTGTCCCTAGGCAGCCCCACCAAAGAAAAAAATACTTTGTGAGTACTTAAGGACACATTTTCGTTTACAGCTTTGTGGTGTATTGTTAACTAATCTTTACGCTTTCTTGTGTGCTTTCTGCATTTGCGTGCTGTTACTGGCAGGAAACTGCTTGGAGTCCAAAAAAAAGGACTAAAAGACTCAAAGAGAGAACTATAAGAACATCAAAACACACACACACACACACATACACACACACACACA
>VKOC01000008.1:29986956-29999306 GCA_009364415.1 Spea multiplicata
TTTGTCATTATGCCGTTTATATTTAAAATAATACGATAATCATAAAAATATTTAGATTTCTCATCTACCAGATGTCAACAAATTGGTTTTCAGATACTTTTCAACAATTAAGTAAATTGTGAAATATTCTTCTGTTTTGGTTTTCTATCTATTTTAAGGGTATTGTTGTGCTATCACAGAAGATATGCATCTGGACTCCAATTCCACACTGGGTTTTTTTTTAATAAATCAAGATAAGTGGCATTAATGATGTTCAAATCTCATTAACATATACTTTAAACTGCTGAAAGATGTTCCAAAATGTACTAACATTAGAGAAAGATTTCTTAAAGGTGACAGCCCCTCGTCTGAGAAGCAGCCGCACGGTAAGCTTGCTCTAGGTGAGAGTCTGAAGCAAATTTCACAAGGACAGCTCATTTCCAGCGAAGTGCAGAGGAGATGGATGAGGAGCGATAGAGGGCATCGGGAGGATGTTTAATTCTCATTAGAAGACACCCCATCTATAAGTAAAAGGAGATGGCTTTCTCAATTCCATCCAAGAAATAATTCTTAGGAAGAAAAATCGTATTATATCACTTTGATGAATATCCTCAGTACACGAGGGCAGGTGTAATAAATGATGCTGTTTGCTTGCCAGGGTAAAGTCCAAGGCGCAAACACAGAGAAACATCAGCACCTCACAAGACTTCACCACCCATCCCTGGGTCTTCACCAAGGTGACACAAAGCGGATGTGTACTTCGTCTCCGTATCAATCACCTCTCACTTCGATAAGATGCAGGACTGGCCTGTCCGGGAAACACGATGAATCAATTAACAGGCATGAAATAAGCCTCTTATCTCTAGCTGTGCAGGGCAGCATCTGCTTATAGAGCCAGAACTCTCCAAGCGCCAGCATTATTGCCATTACAGAACACAATAAGCGGGACACAGAGTATGAAATGGCATTTCCCTGGGTGGACAAGCCCCCCAAAAATGCTTGCCCAAAATCTCGAGCACCTACATGAAGACTGCCACGTGACGGTATCCACAGGAGGGAAGAGAGGGAAGGCAACCTGCACTCCCTTAATTTAACAATTGAAATATATGTTTCACAAGGAACCTGAATGAATTTAAAAAAGGCCCACCTGACCTATTGTTTAGCTAAAGGTTATTTGTGTGAAAGGAGCCATTTTGATTATCTGACCCAAACAACGTCTGCAGATACCAGCTCATGACTTCTATAGGTGATATCATTGCGCCAGATGGACAAATAACTAGGGTAGGCATCTCATGCTGTGCAGTCTATAAATACACAAAATCTCAATTTCTGTCACTTGTTTGTGTGTTTAGGAGTTTGATATTTAAAAAGGGAACATTGGTGCCACTAAATGGTGAATTAGCCATATTATCAGACGTTTGGTATGCTCCTAAAAATGTAGAAGCCACACTCAAGGGCCTTGGCTAGTAGAATTTTGTACAAGACTCCCACACAGCAAGCTGCAGATCTCAGATAATCAGGAAACTAAATCCTCAAACAATTACATCCATTGTAAAGTGTCTGGATTACTGTGTTTGGTTTTACGTTGTTCACACAATGCTTAAGTGACCCAAAAAACACTCACAGGGCTAACCCTTTCAGTGCTCCACGGGTGAGTAACACTGTGTATAATAATAATAACCGTTTCCTTACCCTGCGGGTACTGGAAGGGGTTAATTCCATCAATGACAAGAACTGCGTGTTCTCCCTTTGCCTTGAAGTTTATCTACTTAGTGACATTTCAAAGCATGTTTGTATTGGCTTGGGATAATATCACAGGACCCATTCTAAAAACAACATCTGTAATAGATAAGGTCTATGTAATGATCACAGTGGGTGAAGTAGAAAACATTTATTGCTTCCGTTATTAATTGGATTACAATATTCATGCTCGGAGGTACAATCTAATGCGAGATTTTTGTCACAGGGTATTTTCAGAAGCGTAAATAATGTATAAGGAACGCCAAGTGTTTGGCATTGATATTGCCTCAACGCCTCCATCCCCAACCTATCTTACAGAAAAAATACCCCATAGGCATACCTGGGTACTTTCAGGGTTTGACCATAAACCTCAAGGGTTCTGCCCCAATCTCAGGGGTGAAGGTTCTCAGTTTAGTGTATCTTTGCAAAAATGATTCAAGGTTTCCATGAGGACCGCTATCACTACATAGAATGTTCACCATGGGGCTATTAAGGGGTTAATATTTCAAAAGTCTCAGGGCCAGCTCCTTTAGAAAGCTCCCAGGTATTCCTATAGGAAGAGACGACATACGGTAAATTCTTCTCCAGAACACTAGGCTCAATCTGGCCTGGAATGCTCCCTAAGAACGTCTACTTTGTGGCAGGGCTCAGTAATGAGCACCATTTGTGCCATCCGTATGCTGGCCTCCTACATGGGCAACGGCGTCATTGCATAGAAAGCATGGAGGTCTGCACAGAAATCAGGAGCGGGGTCACATCTCTGGCCAATCTATCTCTGGATAATAAACTACACAGGGTTCTAAGCCAGTTTAGAATAGCTCTAAGCCGCTCTACATCCAAAAATATATTTCGCCTCTTTGAAAGAAGGTTAGTTTTTTTGTTTTTTTTGACTTATGATTGGAATTTTTGGGAACTACCATAAAACGTATGAATCTGTTTATACAAAGATCTCATCCACTGATTTTGTAAATAAAATTAGTGTCTCTGAATTCAAGATCAGCGTTGCAGAAAGAATCGTCGGTATGCAAGAAGGGAGTCCTCGTCACACTCTGTATATCTCATGGAGTCCTCTCGGATTTTCAACGCCAAAACAACTTTGCCTTATCAAGACACGAGAGGAGAAAGATGCAAAACTCAATTAGTGGATAGTTGATGAGAAGAGGCAACAGGGCAACAACAGATAGGAATAGCATAACAAAGCATGCGTTCTTAAATTAGAAAAGTGTTTCTTCCTCGGGAGGCGGTAGGGGACACATTTATATGACCATTATGGCACAAAGTTCTAGGAAAATAAGTAGATCCACATAAAACAGCAAATGACCACAGACTGTGTGCTTATAGTTAATACTTTATACTATATCGGCTCTCTGCTAAAGGTTGCTAAAAGTTGCTGCCTAACTCCTGAAACCTAGACCCCTACCTTTTCATGCATTTACAGTAAATATCAAATACGCATCAAAGTGCTAATTAACCTGCTGGTGAGTTAATTAAAATATTCTAATATTCTTTTTACCTCTATAGTGATCTTGGGTATCCACTAACAAAAAGAGTGCCAAATATTTGTCACTTTAGGACACGACACAAAGCAACGTTAAACATATCAGAAGATGAAGGTTTTTCGGTTAGCAGCGCTATGGCTTGTTAGCAGCCTCTTTCAGAGGAACGTATGTTTGTTAACTAAGGGACAGAAGGTACATATGGTCAGTCAGCATCTCATTTCTCAGCGATGGAAACTTGTCACAGAAGGAAAACTTGATGTCCGGAAGCTCATGCCAAGCGTTCACAGCTAATAAGCTTCAGCAAATCACAACGAGATTATACTTGCTATGAGCTCGCACGTCACTGTCAGTGACAACACTGACTTGGACAGTCTATTCCATACAGGGAAGAAATATTAATCTCTACTGAACCAAATGTTCTTGGCATCCTCAAGACAAAGGTAGACAAAACTGAAAACACAGAGGAGGCAAACATCGTTTATCAGGAGCTTCTTTCATCAAAGTCGGAGTAGATCAAAACACACCTGGTGCTCTCTACAGCATTACAGAACTGGGCGAGATGGCAGTAGCGTTGCCCAAGCCTAGCCAGATTCTACCCCACGCCAGCTCACCAAGCCAAGACAAACCACCCTCAAGAGATGTTCAACCTCACCGACACAGTGATGGAAGGAAAGAAAGTGCTTTAGCCAGTTATCCTTCTGGCCTATATTTATAGTTTTGTTACAGTTAGACTTTGGTGACGAATATATAAAAACAGCTTACTTTTATACATAATAAGATAATATTTCATGGCAAGCCAATATGTTATGTTAAAATATTGTAAAAATGCACTCCTTAGCATCAGTCATCCCAGGCAGCTACCTGGAGCTCCTGAATCACGGAGGTTCTGGGCAGTGGCGTATTCCTCCTAGGGAGACAGGTCAGAAGTGCAGGAAACCCCTGGGCTGCTTAACAAGGAGCAGATTGCCCTATTGAGCGTCTCTCTCCACCCCTGATGTCCCCCCTTTTCTAAGAGATCGGAAGGATAAATTATGTAAAAACACGATGCAGTGTAAACCCTGAGCCATTTGGTCTAGGATCAGCCCTACCACTCCCTTTTGAGGCCCTCATCCTTCGATATAGTGGATACCAAAACTTCTAGGGCAGCTGATGCCCTTTTCCCCACCCTGTGGCTGCTTGTAGACAAATATGCAAGTTTAACATTTAATGGGGATTATCTCTGATCAAAAAACTGAAGCTCCTGAATTAAGAAAAAACGCAAAATGCCACTAAAACAGAGGATACAAAGTACAGTCTATTGCTCCGTTACTCAAAAGTAACACATGAAATCTTCCCTTCTTTCTAAGCGCGTTTATTTTCCCAGTGCCGCTATATTAATAATGAGTCTTGACAAGTGTCATCATTCCACACACAAGGATATGCCTCCAGGAGCGATTGAATTCTACCTCAACTTCATTCATTCCAGAAGGGTCTGATTACATCCCAGCTGATTTCAACAGAAGCCGAAACTGTATCCCTGGGATGCGTGAGCAGCCTCCTGGTCACGCTAAAAGCCTAAGGATAATTCCATTGGTTTATTAATCCATTTTGTACTATGCCGGTGGAATAGGATATATAATTCTGTTCATGCGGAACTAACATACGTCTAAATCATGGCAACACATTATTAAAAAAAAATATCTGTCTTCCCTGGCGTATTATTAAAATACATAATCCCCATGTGTTAGCCATAAAACTTAATATTTCAACTGCCTGTATTAGTTATGCATTATAAATGGCCAACTCCAGTGAGTTCGCCTTGCATGGTTCACCCTGGATAATGTCCGCTTTTAACAGTTAGGTGACACACGAAACAAGTCAACTTCACAGAAGCATTACACTGAAGCACAAAGCTAGTTTTGTAAATCTTGATTGAAGCGGGGGGTGGGCACAGCATGGCCCTCCAGCCGTTAGTGAACTATCAATTCAGCCCACCGCAACAAGAAGACAATGCTGGCTCCGAGCCCTGTGTCTATGTCTACTTGAGTAACTAAGTGCAGTTGAACAATTATTTCCCTGGAGTTCAGATAGAGATTCCCTTCTGTTCTGACTTGGATATGAATCCATGACATTTATTAACAAGGCTGCGCAAATCCCAGGAGCGAAAAGTTCCTACAAATATTATTGCTGGATTCTTTTTGGTATTATTATTGCTTTCCTAACTCAAATGAAAAGAAGAAAAAAATAGGTTGCCTCCTGACTTGAACAAATAGGTCTGTCTCGCTCCGTTGCTGACGCCATCACAGGTTGACAGCTTGTCCCTCGTAAGGACGGGTCTAAATAGATCTAGAATACATCCATGTTCTTCCAGAAGCAACATAGGGGTAACAGTGACAGAACACACTTTGTATCTTTTTTGTTTATTTTTTCCTATATTAATTAACATTTTGTATTTCATAAGTACTACATTACTGATTTTTGACTTAAAGAAATTAATAAAGAAAAGCAGATTTGTTTCTGACCCCAAATATCTTCTCCAGAAAATAATCTATGTTGATTTGTTCAGCAACAATGTTCTCTCCTGAGGATGCAGTAATGGTCAGCGAGAGGGTGAACTTTGTGATCACATCTGTTGAAGATTTACTGCTACATATCCAGCTAGATGTCATTTTAGCAAAAAATAAATACTATTGATCTTTGTCTGGATTTGAACATAATAAAGAATATAATAAAAGTTAATAGCGCGAACGTATGGAACGTGGAGGCTAGAGGTTGCAGCCTAAGCACTCTGTCTATATAAAAAGACAGCTCATTCGAAAGCACTAAGAAACAAAAAAGGGGTATCTATTAACTCCAGGTCACTTCCAGATCAGAAAGGAACATTTGAAGCATGAGGACGTATTTTTATAAAAAACAATACATGGCATATTAGATGATAACAGGGCTTCGTCATTGTTTGAGCTAAGTGGTGAGAATGGTGCTTCACTCCGCCTGCTTCTAGAATTTTAACTGGAAATTTAACGTTAACATTGCAAAAAAGTGGTTGGATACAATTATGAACGGTTAAGATCCAACTCAAATTATTTTATGCAACTAAACAGAGCTCACTTATAAAAAAAAAAAAACCTGGGCGCCAGCAGTAAAAATCTAAGAGTCAACGCTAACTAGATCCTGGGATTTGTCCAGCATTGTAACGATCTATTTGAACAAGACACAGCTACTCATACACGGTTATGTTTATATGATGATAATGTCTTTAATATCTCTCGACTGTTATGGGGACATGTCCCATGCGTTGATAATAAATCTAGTTAAAATCATGGTTGATGGATGTGCAATTCAAACAATCTTCTTTGTTATGGGGTCATTTTTCATTTTAGCCTTTCTTTATCGATCAATTTTCAGTCAACAATAAAACAGGAAAAGTCAAGGGTTGGTCTCAGATATTTCCAGTACACCACCAGCCCACGGGTTTTATTATTACGTATTACCTGCACCTCCTCGGTACTTACTGAACATTTTTAATTTAAAGTTCGTAAATGGCAGACTGTTACTGTTCATTCCAATTAAAGGATTAGTTTGAATATATATATATATATGTGTGTGTTGAGTCCAACAGACAAGGAAGTGGGCCTCCTGGCTCCTCCATCCAATAGTGTCTAAATGTCTAAGTATGTAAGACCCACAGCCCAACCAAGTCCAGGTATGCGGTATGGTGGCCGGAGAAGAGAGATTTCTTCTGACAAACTACAGCAAACACTACATGGGCTAGAAGAATAGCAACATCAGGTGGGAACACCAACATTTTGAGAACTCAAACATCAAGCCAGTTATATGGCTTTATGCTGTATATTACAGAAAAGTGAGACGCATAACACAAAGAAATGACATTATCAGAAAACCAAGTTATGCCTGTATTCAAGCTATTTCTTACGAGAGGTCAAATGCCACCCATTAGAATATGTCCTTCATATTTACGTCAATAGTAAAGGATCTGCACTGTGCTGCTGCTTTATATAAGCAAATGTGAAGGGCATACATTGTAAGAAATAGTTACCGTCTACTATTAAAGGGCTGACGCCTGGCTGCATAAAGCGGTACGTATTCACGATAAGAAAGGATTGACAGCAGAATGCAGTCACTACCGATCAACATCCTGGTGCTGCTCTAGCTATAGATACATTCAGAGGTTTTAAAAGGTGATTCTTTCTACCGTGTACTCTTCTGAGCTGCATGAATACAAGGCAATGCAGCGGTTAATGAAAATAATGATGGTCTTCCATGGACCTCTGTAGGCGGTGGAGATATGCGGCTCTCAGAACTTCAGAAATGAGGTTAAAGCTTTCTTGTCAAGGGAGCACAGGCTGCATGTGCTCATTCACCCACGTGTCACACAGTCTCACTATTGTTCTTCACACAAGGCCAGAGAGCAGCAGTCATCGCACGTCACAGGCAGGAGAGATGTCGTGGGACATCCTAACGACAACCAGCAGAGGAACGAGGCGCTTGGAGAACATTTTACGGACTGATGTGTCCCAAAGTGGAAGCTGAAAATATCACTGCAATGGTCAATACTACTGATATGAAAGACAGCAGCATTTAACTACAGGATGAGTTAATTAGAGCTGGGATTGGGAGTATTTCATAATCACTCTGGCCCAATGAATCAAGTAAATAGAACTGGGTCCCATGGTATTGTATTCTTACTTAAAAAATAAAAAAACATGCTCTTCGAATATTGTGTGTGCTCTATACAAATGGATAGAGGGCACAATAATAACATCTGTACAGACAACGGTGTTTCAACCAAAAAGAACAGTAAACCGGTCAGGTGGTTTAGTACTTAAACTCATAAACCTAAAAGAGTGGGTACACAAGGAACCCCCTGCAAACTCCGTACACTCCATCAGTCTGACATCACTACTAATGTATGAATATTTGTGGGCCTCCTCCCTACCTAGAAACTTTCAGGAATGGCTTTTTCTAAGATCCCCTCAAAAAAACAAACATATGTGTCTGATATCACAGCAACATCATAAACGTATCTAATAAAATGATACCAACAATATTGATCACTATGGTAAGTACTACATGGCACTGGTTGTGTATGTATATATGTGTAAGTATATGGTGTTAGAGTGGCTGTGTGTGTGAATGTACAGCTGTCCCTGACCATCATCATACCCACCCAAATCATAATTCATTCCAAACCCACCCAACAATTGTTATCCGGTAACCCCTACATTTTTACCCCCAACCATCATTACCATATTCCTCTCCAGCTTAATTTCTATCCCCTACCATTATCAGTCCATATTGTTACACAATCATCCTCCTCCATCTTGATAACCCTTAACATAACCCCTCATCATCTCCATACCCACCCAGGATTATTTCCCTATCATCTGCCGCCGTAGCAGTATCATCTTTCGTATGAATGAAAATATATTTCTCCCCTGACCCGTCCTTGGCCTGAGTCCGGCAGTCTGTCTCAAAGTGTGCGGTCTTGCTCTATGCGTCTACCAATCACTACCAAGTTGGTTTGAATATGAGTTATGTGCCTCAGATCTCTTTTTGCAGTCACATGTTTAATTTGATGGCAGGACTCAAGAATGGCCCCAGGAGAGGGGGCCCTGCTCGCAAGTCATCGGCAGCATCTGCGCAGTATTTGCCCCCTTCACCCAGAGGAATGGTCAGAAACCCGGGCAGTTCCCAGGTATGGCCACCACCAGAAAGATTTTTTATTTCAAGACCCACTCATAGGCAACTGCTGGTTCTTGGTCACAGAACTCAACATTTACTCTGCTTAGTTATGGTTAAGGAGTGATAAACCCTAAGTGATGTAAATGTAAAAGTAGATCTATAATAAAAGGCAGGGCAGGTCGAGGGCCCCGCAATGGATATTTCCCTAATTGCACCAGGTCCGTATAGGAGTAAGGAGTGGCTGAGCCGGATTTCAGAATGTTGATGGGCAATGGCTACCCCGTAAAAGAGATGAAAAGAAGGTGACATCAAGAATTGAGTGGGTGGCACAAACGGACACTCCACCCGTGGAAAGAGATCTGAAAGCTGCCCTGGAGACCTCATAATGAGCTGTGACGAAACTTGTTCTTTATATACAATGCCCAAAAGTGTGAGCGCTGCAGTGGCTGGCAATGAAATAGTTACATTAAAGAAAGCATTTTCTGTACAATCCCCAGGTCTCCGATAAAACTTTTAGCACAGGATCCCCTTACTTTTTCCCATTTTAAAGTATATTAGATATTTATTATACTTCAACAAGTCCTTAGTGGCTAATTGACTACACATCCTGCAGCTCCTTTCATTGTGATTGCTGAATTTATATGAAAATGAGAGATTATGCAAATCTTGGTTTCGTTTGGTATTCCGAATGAGTGGATATAGTAGGCTGTTTTCAGGACAGAATTTAAAATATGTTTTCAGCGTTAATCATTCTAATGGACTGGTTTAGAATAAATTATTTATGGGGAAACCATCAATACCATATTTTAATTTTTTTTAAAAATCCTAAATACAAAAATAAAAAGATTATCCTCAGTTCTTGAAGTTACAGACCGTAAAAAAGGCCACTGAAAGGTTGTTTACGGCATTTTAATGGAATAAACACAATAATTTCCCAATAGGTTTAACGCACTGAAAATATCTAATACACTTAGTTAAATGATAGTCTATTACTTTCTCAACATTTTATTAGAGGCATATTATACATTCTAGTTGAGGTATTGATGGAGCAACAAATTAGACTCTATATTAAAGGGGTGAAATGACTTTCGCTAAACAGGGGGTCTCTATCGTGAGTACCTAATTCGTCCAACATGAGAATTTAAACTGGCACCATGTTATTTGCTTTGATCCATGGCATTAAGGGACAGATGTATAGATTATAAGTACTGAAATGACAAGAAATGTGATTTTCGTCGACAGGTGGCCACATCATTTAATATATTATAGTAAAGTCGGGAAATTCAAATGGTTTTCCCCTTATCTCTTGGGTGCTCTAAAAATCTAGTTATTCATACAGCTCAATTATGATTCACAGTACTCGAAACACATCTATCTTTTGTGTTGGTTCTTAAACACAACCTTGTACATAATCAACAGCCGCACACTATAAAAGTTTACAGAAGGGTTGAGTAGCCCAGTGACGGCTGCCTCGTATGAAGGTAGTGCCACTGAAGAGTCAACAAGTGGGTAAAAAGTTCCCAAAATGTATATATATATAAATATTAAACAACATGGTAGCTTCTGTGTTTCTTGTGACGCAAAACATCGTAGAACACAAAAGAAAGCAATGTTGATTCCCCGGAGGCTGAGAAAGGGTTAATTTTCCCCTACAACTAGTCTGGGCTTTGATGTCTGAGGGATTCTTCCTGAGACGCTAAAGAACAAACTAATTTCTGTAATCATTTAAAAGCCACAAGCAATTGGAAATTAGCTCTGGGTTTACCCAAGACTGTGTTGTTTGCGCTCTCCGCAGAATTTAGAAACAAGCCCAGATGAAAGGTATCTGACCGTGAAATATCTTGTTTAACCATGGCTTGATGGTTTGGAAAAATCCAATTACAGCTGGGTACGGTAAAATCACCCCAAATGCTAAGACCCAGCTGACATTGCGCTCTCCACCAGTCCAAGGCCATCCCGATGAGAATCAGCTGCGCTCCCAGGGGTGGAGAGTTTGGCCCCCGGAGCTCCGTGCTGGACAAATGACCATTTCTGCACTGATCATGCTGCTACAGCTCATTTAGGAAAGAAGGCGTCATACTCACTAACCCACGACGTGGAAACAATGGCGGGATGCTTCTAGCTAAAACCAATTTTATTCTTCCAAGAAGTACAGCTTGATGAGTTTCAGTTTACAGGCGAAGCGCGTAAAGTGTTTGGTGCCCTATTTTCTCTTGGACCTCTCTTTGAACACGGACCAAGAAAGTTTTATCCAGACGCATCCGTAGCTGTAGCTTCATAGTAGTCATTGAGCAGCTTCCTTTTTCTTTGATCTTCTGATTGTAGCGCCAGGAAATTCTGTCTCCTCGCACAGAGACCGGATCGTGCGAGGGTCGGCATGTTCTTCCTCATCTCTTCGGGGCTTTTTTTTCCCTTAGCCAAAGGATTTCAACTCATTTCATGAACAAAAACGCCCAATTCAGAAAATGACTGCATCTCTTTTTATTACCTGAGATTCAGAAGACAGGAAAACTTACTGTGAAAAGAATCAAACATTATACTAAGAAGCCATAGGATTGTCCAAGGACAAAATGTTCCTCACACACATTTCTTTGAAGATACTCTAACTGTGAGAGAGTCATACAGATTATATCAAACACCGAGACACATAAATTCCATCGTTTTCTCTTTCACTCCCGTAAATTGACTCCAACAATGGCCTCTTTGCAATGTAATCTGCGAGAGCTCACAATGCGCTCCTGCTTTCTTTTTCACCTGCATTAAAATGCAAGAGTTTCTTAACAGCTGCATGCAAACAAAAGCGTCACAAATTCTCAAGCTGGCTTTCCATAATTCCGTAAAGCCTCCTTCACATCCAGCCATCCCTGGGTGGAATGCTAGGAGTCATTAACTAAGCCACGGCGCATGGTCCGAGGGCAAAATTAAGTTAATATATATGAGTGTTGACGCACCAATGAATATGATGGAGTAGTGTCATACAACTAGAAAATGTTGTTCATGCTGTGTGACATTCGTTAAAGAATAATAAATGCCATTGATTTGTCTGTGCGGTCTGCATTCACCCCAAAATCAATACTGTATTTTAATTTTCCATACGGCTCGCAAATGTTCTCCTGGCAAAAACCAGGAATTGCATCCATCGACACACAAATCTAATAATGCTGTAAATAAGCCACAGATCGAAAGCAACAAAGAGAGAACTACAATCGGTAAAGGCTTCCACAACCACAGCCGGCCTTAAGTGTTCTGGCGCCCTGTGCTTCACCTGGCTTCATTTGATAAAGACTAGGGCAAGAAAATTGCTAACTAAGGAGAAGAAATAACTCAATAGGGAGCAACACAACCATTCAAGTCCTCTCGACAGGACGTTTGGACAGCGTAGCCAGTGCTCACACTTCAAGGAGTTGGGTGCAGGGCCGGCCTTTGGGGTGTGCGACCTGTGCAACCGCA
>VKOC01000008.1:30008403-30028442 GCA_009364415.1 Spea multiplicata
CCCGTGGCATGCTCAGCCGTGGTTTCCAGCCCTGCTGCAGTTATCTGCCCAGGATCCTCTGGAGATCCCATCTCTGTACTATCCCCTGACGGGCCCGGAGGTCCAGGTTCATGCGCTCATCCTGGAAAGACATCTCCTCCTGGTCGTATGGACGATTTCAGGGGACCCCGAACGGTCTCGGGCCTATTGGAGGCGGCTCAGTCCTTGCTCCGCAAATCTTGGGCTCCAGGCACCAGTATGTCATACCGGACGGCTTGGCGAGGCTGGGCTCCTTGGAGTTTGTGACGGCACCTGGATCCCCTTGGCTCCCTTAGTCTGCCACCTTTTGCGTGGTATTCGTTTATCCTGTCCTTCGGCGCCGCGCTATGGTTCTCTGTGGGAAGTAGCTGTCGTGTTAGATTTCCTTCGGGATTGCCAGACAACGATTCGCTCTCCCTGCGACAGTTGTCGGCGAAACTTTCCCTTCTGTTGTATCTCTTATGCTTTCATAGGGTTTCGGATGTTAGCGCTTTGGATGCTCATGCTGTCTCTATTCTCCCCTGAGTTGTTCTCGTCTGTATCCTAGCCGTTTTTTCTAGACGACCCAAAAATGTGTCGCCGGGTGTGTCAGGACATCTCAACTCCTCCTCTCCTTTGTAAAACCTTTCAAGGCTGTTTTTCTTCTCCTACAAGAGCACCGGTGCTTTTTCCGTCAGGGGGGCTGCGGCCTCCTGTGCCCTTCGGGCTGGTGGAGCTTTAGTGGCTATTCTGCGAGCGGCGGATTGCTCCCGTGCCTCCACCTTTCGGGCATGTTATTTCCGCCCGGTTTCTTCAGGGGAAATGGCGTTGGTTTCCGGCGTTAAAAATGCAAAATACGAAGCCTCCTGTCTTGCCTTAAAATTTGAAATTATTCTAGCCTTGGTGCCCGAATAATTATAATTTTAATAAAGACAGGAGGCGAGTATTTTCCCTCCCTACCCACCCGATGGTTAGGTGTACACTCTGGGTAAGTAAGCCTGGTTTGAATTCGTTTTGTGTTTTCTTGGGGTTTTGTCTGCTCCGTTGCATTTGATGATTTGTGATGACGGTCAGTGATGCTCGTTCTACTGTGTTTTACCATGTTTGTGAAGAATTTGGTTCTGTTATGTCTCTCTCTCTTTGTTTCAGCTTGATACCATCTCCGTGTCATAGTGGTTCTGCTTCCCAGTTGGAGTGCATTGTCGCCTTGCTCTTGACTTTGGTTCCAGTTCGAGCCCCTGTTCTGAGTGTTGGGTTCGGTTTTACGTTGCTAGATGGTTTGCTGCATTCTTCAGTTCCGGTTCACAGCGGACGAAAGAGGAAGAGGAAGATAGTTAGGGGGTTTATATATACCACCTATGTACTGTTTCTATTGGTTGTTTTCACTTGTGTTATAACTCTTCCTTTGCTGCTGTCGGCGAGAGTAAAGGAAGATATGCAAAATACGAGGCCTCCTGTCTTGATTAAAATTATAATTATTCGGGCACCAAGGCTAGAATAATTTCAAATTAATCAAGAACAAATGGTGTCTTACAATAATATCGTGTTTGCGGTAGCAAATGTTTTTGTTCCACGATGTCTCCAATGTATTTAATTTATGAGGACCTTTGAACACTTTTGCTTTCTGGCATCGTAATACAGATAATGCGATACAAAGAACGTTTCATAGTTGTCGATTGTCGCGAAGGAATCACCGAGCCGTCCAGCAACTTCCTCGTCCCGAAGAAGTGTAGTACCCGTGACACGCGGGCCACGCGACGTTTATCTATTCTATATAAAGCAATATTAACCGGCTGCCGTCCTAATGAGTTTCTGTATTTGTGTTTTATTTGGAGTTCTATTTATTCAGCTCACAGTGTGGATCTATGATATATTTACATATTAACAGAATCTCCAAACTGTGTCGAAAGCCGCCTCAGTGCGCCCATTAACATATCATGAATCAGACGGGGGCACAAACAGGCAATGTTTCCATTTACCCCATTTCTTTGCATTTACGCGCCAAACGGAGAGAATGCTTTTTGTGCTCTGTTGGGTTGCGACGTTCAGTGTTTTCTCAGGGTGGAACGCGGGAGGTGAGAGAAGTCGGGCGGACCGTCGGAGAACCTTTGGAGGAGAATCTCCAAGGAGTCGATCTGAGGAAGCACCCGGAGACGATGTTGTTTGTGGCCAAAGAGCGCGAGACACTCTGTAAGGAACCTGTAATGTAATTCTGCAGCTACGAATTGATAAACGAGTTGTATTTCGTAGAAAATTGGATCAAACCTCCCGAGAGGAGCGCGCCAAATCTTGTGCTGTTTTCTATAGACTAACCCTAGGTTTTGCGCGAACTATGAAGGATCTGACTTTTTCTTTTTTAGGTATACACTATAACGATACAACTCCGGTGCGTTTCTCCTGCCAGAAGAATTGAGCAGTGATAGTATTGGCGCATAGGTAAGGGAACGAGGTGACAGTCAATGGATGTCACCCGTTGAATAGAGAAAGCGGCCTGCCTTGCAGAAGAAGTTCACCTAGTACGTTGAGTGAAGTTTTCTGACTTTGTTTGTTGAGCTTTCTCACACCAGTTCCAGCAATGCACGTGAAGGCCTGGCTTACAGGTCAGGGGGAGGATTATCTTTAATGTTTGGGGCATTTAACGCTTTCCTCAAATATATTGTTCAAGTCACTCGTTCACTTCACAGGCTTCGCTTGCTCTAGCGCACTTTGGATGTTGGGGAAGGAAAGTAGCGAGCGCTAGGTTATCATGGAAAAGCGCGCGTTGCAGCGTCCCTCAAAGGTAGAAATGAAGTATTTGTTTTGTAAGTGTATCCGTCTTGTACCTTTTCCCGCTTACATTTTGTTTTTATGGCAATAAAACCATCATTTATTATACGATTGCAGGAAGGAGGATTCGAGAATGTTTGGTGAATGCGTGCGATATACGCAGTGGTGTAGGCGGGGAGGCCTAGAGGGGGCCATACGTTATGTTGTGCCCCCCCAATTGAAACACCTTTTTTGTTTTGCGCAGCCCGAGTGGTTGGCGAGGAATACGTTTTCAGCAATTGTGCCTTGCCTCTCACTCGCCTGCGTCTCGGTGGCGGTGCTGGCGCTTCACGCCGAGCGTCAGAATGTCCCGTCATATTCCGGCAGTCAGCAGTGAATCGGTGTGCACTGACATACGCTCTGCTGTTTGAGTACAATGTTGACTCTGATTCCGGCCTGTTTGCTTGTTGGTCAGGTTCTATGTGGGCAGTGTGGATGCCAGGGCTGGCCTTTGGGGGGGGTGCAAGCTGTGATTCATGCTTGTATCCCTTTTTAGGTGAATTCCAATCGATGTCTACCTGCACAGCTGTGTATGTTTGTGTTATTCTGTTAATCCTAATCTGCTGCTATGCTATGTGTCCATACATGAATGATGTATACCTGCAAATACAGGATTAGTATGTTGTATTCGGTTGATCAGTACCCGGAGTGTTTATTTGATCTATACCTTTGGTGCAGAGTTTACATGTGATTTGTAGTCGATCTATACCTGTACTGCGGGGTTTGTGTGTCGTACAGATCTATACCTGAAATGTTCTGTTTCCATACACGATTTATGTCTAGTGGCAAATACAGGGTTTTTCTGTGTTAATATGTCGCACGTGCTGTTTCCGTGTGTTGTTTGTTTGATCTATACCGGCACTACAGGGAGTAAGTATGGTTTAGTGAATTAGGGGATAGTCAGAAGGAGGGAAGACTCTCTCAGTCTTCACTATAGACTCTCACAGTCTTCCTACGACCTGCAGTCGGTGTGGCAGCTTTTGTTTGATGTGTTGTAGCGTGGGGAGCGCTAGTATGCTGGCGAGTGTGGAATGGGGTGCAAGGAAATGCTTTGGTAGAGTTTAATATTCATCTAATATATATATATGTATATATTTCTCGGACGGTCTAATATTAAAGAATGAAACCTAACTGGCATTTCAGTTGTTAATGTGAAATGATATTTCCAATCAATATTCTTCAAAGAGATAAGTACACATTATGCATTTAAAAATGGATGTCTAATGCATATATATATATAATATATTATGTAAGTGTATATATATATACATAGTGCGTTTTTGAATTGCCCTTGCGCCCCTTACTGCGGTCCTCTTCAATATGAAAGCTGGAGACGCCACTGGATACACGTGACATAATGCTGATGAAAGAGCTATGTATACTTAGTGACAGGACGCGATTGATAGCATGTCATATAAGCAGCTGTATGGCAGGGGGGAAATAATAACATGTATTTATCTGTACGCGTATCCTTTCTGTAGGTTTCGGCTGTATTTTTGGATTCCAAAGCTTTGCTGAAGAGCCTGCGGGAGTTGCCGCTGCACATCCGCCTGAATGTGGATGCCGACCTGGTCCAGGTAATGTCTCCTTTCCTCGATTAGTACAGCCTCATATTCCTCGAAGCAGAAACGGCTGCGAGATGAGACGACCGCAAAGCTGATCTCTTTTGCTACTAATCAATTGGTTGAATCTTCAGTGGTCTCCAGACACTTGAGCATTGTGTTATTTGATTTTAATCAAAGCATTTCTATTAGCACGTGTGATGCGAAGCTCGAGGCAATTTGATGGATCGTGTGGCCGCACCTGCATATTCCCGTGTCCGCGTCTAACCCTTTCAGCGCCGGTATTAGAATCACTCTTTCGGTTTATAGGCGGCACGGATGGGCAAAACAATTCTTGGGTGTGTGTGTGTGTGTGTATTGTTGCCAACGAAAGACCGTTACGTAAGGGGGTACGTAGAAGCATCTGTTAAACAAACCCTCATCTACAGACACCAGACAAGCCTCGAGACGTGTTGTTCTCTCGGAAATCTCACGGCGCTGGCACAACCACAAGGGATTCTGGGTAGGCGCATGCAAATCAGGTTAACACGAGCGGCGATCAGGCTATCGCTCCTCTTACCCGAGTGACGTTTAAAGGCTGTGACCGGTGTGTAAAGTGGATATAGAGGCGAAAGGTGTTTAGTGTTACGCTTATGTGCGTGCGCCTACCCAGAATCCCTTGTGGTTGATACAGCACCATGGTTTTTTTTTTAGAGGGGACAAGAAGCCTTCTGACTTGTCCGGTGTCTGTAGACGAGCGTTTACTAATATGCCAAGGATATCTGTGGCATTTGTGATGGTGGAATGGGTACGGAGCGGAGGAGCAAGCAGCAACCTGAGCGTTTGTATTTGAAACAACAGAGGGTGCCGAAAGCGGATCCAAGCCGAATAGAATCTGCCGCGTCACGATCTAGATGTCTCGCAAGAGTTGTTGCTCTGGGATCTAACGGGCTCTGTTTGGATGATAGAGCAAACGACACCTCTGCTTCCTATGGAGTGCAGCAAAGGATATTTAGCCGATTCTGAATGGAATTAATATCGTCCGTGTCAATTTTCTGTGTGTAATGATAACGAATAATCTTGAAAGAATGTTCTAAGCCTAGTACATTTCGATGTAGGTCAGATTGGCAGTAGTTTGGGGCGCGTTCTGGCTCCTAGTAGGAGGTCTTTACGTTTATGCATTTTGGCGCCTGTGAGAGTGTCGTCTTTTTCTCGTTTCCAGGAAGGACTTCCTCAAGATGTTCCTAAGAGCTCTTCAAGCTTACCTCCAACTATCGTCGCAAGTCAAGTAGCTAAAGGGGCACCCGTGGGCTCCACGCAAGAGTCGCTTTCCCCGCGGCACCCGGGCAAAGTCGACCGGGCGCAAACTACCCCGGATCCCGCTTTGTCCGCACTCGACGAGGATCTGGAATTTCTGCTGAGTCTGGAAGCGCCGCTCACGGCCGAGGCAAGCAGGCGACCCGGCGTGGGAGCAGAGTTTGAGGAGAATGACCTGCGGGCGACAGCCCAAGGAGCCGGTGAGTGACCAAAGTTTGTGACATTCATTGACTTCTTGCCTGGTCTGTAATGCCTCTGCGCTCCAGAGCACAAATCCCTTGTTTGCTACCGAAACGAGTGCAGGCCACGGAGGGAATGCACATTACCGCGCTTACAAAGCACTTGATGCTGCATGGCGAACAGGCGATAGTGCCTTCACGAGGTGCGCGCTTTGTTTTTGTTTTGTCCGGAAGGCGGCTTTGTACCGACACTTTGGCGTCTTCTTTATCGAACGAGGCTGGATTGTGACGGTTGTGGGAGCGCTTGTATTTCTTTCCCTATTATTTCATCCGGAATTCCCAAGCACCGGATCGATGAGTCTTTCTCTGGGGAAAGCTTGTCGTACGGGGGTGTTGGCATCGGTTCGATGCAGCCAGTCAGCCCCGTCTGTGTTTGCGCAACTAGCCGTATCGGGTAAAGACGATAGCGAGGCGTCGACGGGCAGAGGACTAAAGCGATCGATACGCGTTGAAAGTCAAGAAATGTCGGATAAAATGTTGTCGCGCATGAATGGTTGCGTGCGTGGACATTTTTGCGGCTACTCGATGCAGGCTTTTGTGTCATCTTTGTTGCAGGCGCCGCCGTGATGGAAGATGTCGGTGCAGTCGCCGATGAGCGGCAGACCGAGATGACGGAAGAAGATCTGGAAGACTGGTTGGACAGCGTGATCTCCTAACCCGTAGCGAAACGTGTCGATACTACGGCGCGAGCGCCCAACGGGAGCCGTCCCCGATGGGATATTCCGCGCTCGGTAGGAGACTAAATGTACCGTTGCGTTTGGCGTCACTTGTGAGAATAAAGCCGTGCTTCTCTCGACCGTTTGGTGTTTATGTGCGCGGTAAGGCAAAGAGCTGAGACGGGCGAGGAGTGTTTATTGCGATGGGCACTTTATTGTATTTGAAGAGAAATGCATAAGGTTAGCAGCTTCACTACAGCACGTACCAATGACCAGAAAGCAGTGCTTGAATTTGGCATAAGATGTCACTTGTCGGAGAATTCTAGATAGTTTATAAGAAGACGATACGTTCCGGTATCGTGACGTAACGTCATTAAAAGAGAGAAAGAAGTCAATTTCAACCGAATGCGGTTTTGCCTTTCATACAGTAAGACAACGAACGGCACGAGTTTGTGTCATTCCGGTATACTAGCATTAAAAAAACCAAAACACATGTTGCATAAGAAGTCTACAGACGGACGGTTAAGGCACTTAATCGATTGAGTTCCGGTCTGTAAAAATGTTAACAACGACAACAGGTTTTCTCCTTTTTATATTTGTCTCCTTTAACTGTCACGGAGGGAGGTAAAGAAGGTGAAGGGAAACTGTTCCATTTCAAATTCAGGGGGGGTATGCGGGAACATTTATTAAACAACACGCATCTACGGACACCAGATAAGCCAGAAGGCTTCTTGTTGTTCTCTCTCTGAAATCTCAAGGGATTTGAGTGGAAGAAGGCTTTCCCCGGCATAATGTACGTAACGTAACGGTATTTGATATTTATTCTCCCAGCCTGAACTATTTATTAAGGACAAAGCTGCAGTCCGTGAGCGGCGATGCGGCGGCTAGTGTATCTTTTACCCGGGTTTTGCGTAAAGGCTGTCGCGTACAGCGGGCGATTATCGTCAAGGGATCCGTTTAGAAATGGGATGTAGAGGTAAAAGGCGATCGCTGTTGACTTTACCGTCACGCGCCTATCCGGAATCCCACGAGGAGAGATCTGAGGGAAAACCAAGCCTTTGGGCTTACCTGGGCGTCTGTAGATGAGGAGCGTTTGTTTGTTTGTTTGAGAACGCCTCTACTACCCATACCCTCATCATCATCATGAGGTGGCTGAAAATGTTCCAAACAAACAAAAGCAACTCCAAGTCTCTGTTATTTATTCTATTATTAATTCTATTCCTCTCGATGAGGCTCTAGTATCTTACAAAGGTAAACAATGTGTACGGTTTGGAAGAAGTGTAAACCATGGCTGCGTAGAGTCAGGTGCCAGTGAAAGCACAGATTGCATTCCTTTAGGGTTGCGAGCGAGCAGAACATGTTCATATACGACAGACACAACGAAGTGTGAGAAATGTGGCGACAACTCTTTAAAGGACAGAAACTCAAGGACAAAATGGGGAAGATCTTATGCTTGCTGCTTCAGACACGGGATTGACTCTTTAAGCGGTGGCCGAGTCGGTGCGAGTCGAACGGATGCCTCGGCAGTGTGTGTGTGTTTGCGTGACAATAGGTATTGTGCATGACAGGTGGCTGTCCGTTAGCCCATGCGTTTTTGGGCAGTCGGTGGTGGCTTTTGAATAGAGAGGTCCGTGTTTAGGTGACTGACTGATGGTTTTCTAGCATGGAAAGCAGCTGTAGTATGGATGGATGGGGGGGGGGGGTGGTTATTTGTTTGTACACCTGTGGCTTTGGGTCGTTTCTAGATTCATTGATGTGCGGTGTAAGGGTTTGTCAGCGACTCAATACACGGCACTATGGTCGATAGTGTATGGTAGCGCATTGGTTTCTTGACGATATACAGTGGTGTTTTGGGTTTGATTGATTCGAGATAGAATCGCACATGAGTTAGGACATCCTCGATTGAAGGAACGGACTGTGATCCAGATGACCGGCGGCGGCGGCGGCAGCAGCAGCAGCTTGCGATCTCGTAGGGTGGCGCGTTTCCAGTGGTATCCCAGGGGATGCGACTGTTGGCTCGGGGCGACCGCGTCATCCGAGCTGGTCTTCGTATTGTTTGCGGAAACAATCGCCGGCCGGGAAGAAGTCCCAGCAACGTTCCTGGTACATCTTCCATACGTAGGATTCCTAGAAAGGATATGAGGAGTCGTGAGCTCGATGCATCTGTGACAGAACCGATACCCTATGGCGGAGTGAACGTCTGAGCGAGCGGGGTTTGATTGAGTAATGTGGACGGACCCGAATGTGTAGTGGCCGCGCAGAGTGTCTTGGTTAATCTGGGAAATGCGTACAATGAATGAATGTGCGATTGATGATGGCAAAAGAAGGGCGAGCAGATGAGGGGGGCAGGCACTACTACGGTGAATGACGCGTCGGTGGCATAACACAAAGAGTAACTAAGTAAAAGATATGGATGTAGTTAGTAACGTGCAAATATTCGGTAACATGGATACGTTGTAGTGAAAGAAACTAAGAAACGCTGTATGTTTACACGTACAGTTAATGACACAGTAATACATGTAGCCCCTCCAAGACCCCCCCCCCCCATGCATCTTAACAGATAGATGTTTACATGCAGAGTAACGCAATCAATGAATGAATGGCACCGTTATCAACAATGATAGTATTATTTGTTCTCCTAGATGTCATTGTTGTTTGTTGTTATTAGGGAAACGTTACGAAGACTCCGTGAACATGTACGTACCTGACCGGTATGTTCGGTTTCGTCCTTATTTATGATATACATTAGAAAGAACCTGGAGAAATGAAACGGAGAGGAGGAGGAGATGATGACGATGTTCACGTAAACTGTGAGATCAGACAGATGAGCGCTGGTAGTGGATAATGAGCTTTTCGGAAGGACTGTCTGGCGATGATGGATGATTTTCATGTGAGGTAAACCTTTCAGTTTGTTTGGGTTTGGGGGGGGGTAACTGTTGTGTGTTTGTGTGCGCGCTTGGTTTAGAAGGAGTTGTTGATTGTTAGGTTGGATTTAGAGCTGGGTGGGAAGGTTTCAATATATTCTCAGCTGTTTGTTTGTTTGTTGGTACAGATTTGTTTTCCGAGTAGTGAATAATATATGTAATGGCAGCACACGTTATTGGCCAATGGGGGAGCAACAATGGACAAGTGGTCTTTAATGGTGTGTGTGTGTGTGTGTGTGTGACAGAATGAGCTGTCATACAGGGTCCCAAGGTAGTCAGAGATGGCTCCAGCCCGGCTACCAAAGAAAGATTGCACAGGCAGGAACTCCATTGTTTAATGAATGCCATCATCAATAGGATTGCCGCCTGGGGATTCAAGGTTGGGTTGTCTACCTGTTTATCAATGTTAATTTATGTTTACGATGAGGTTCTGTGGCTATATCATCGGTCTATGTTTTACATCAATAAACTGTTGTTGTTGTTGTTGTTCATTCCTGCTGTACTCGGTTCAAGGTAGTTGCGTCTACTTATCATCATCGGGTACGCATAGCAGGGTTCCAAGGCGCGCATGCTGACTGGTGCCGGAAGTGATTGTGGGGACATGTGGGTGATCTTTGGGAGTGACTCCAGCTCTCTTGGTGAAGCCGTTGTTAACAGTGTGATTTGAAACAGGTAGTGTGAACCTTGATTAGTATTAGGTTTGTTTGTTGTATACCGATAATGTTGATGCTCTTAGAGGATGTCGTGGGCACTACGGTGTCATGGTTATGGAAGGTAAAAGGGGAATGAATCAATGAGTGGCATTGACAGATATCCAGTTGAATGAAGTTGTTCTGTGGATCTTAATTGGGACAGGTTGGTGTAGTAAAATGGCTCATGTTGTGTTGGCAGTGTGCGCAATGTTGAGATGATGATAGTAGTCATGCACACTTGCTTGGTGTTTTATCCATTGTCAAGGTCATGTAAATGTGTAGGGGAAGAGACTGCTGATTGATTGATTGAGAGGCAAGATGATGATGTTGTTGTTATATAGAGCAGGTGCTTGGAGGAGATGATGATGATGATATCCCATGGAAATGAGCATACACTCCAGTAGTAACAATGAGACGACTTTTTAATTTGTATTTATTGCAATACGAAACAGTAATCAATCAATGTCTTTGATGTGATGATTTGGAGTCATGGATGAGCAATTATCTGTTGTTTGTTGTTGTTATAATCATAGACTCTCTGGATGTATTTAAGTGAGAGACAAACAACAACCTACCGGTGTCTGTCTGGCATGTGATGATGTCACGATTGATGACATGTATATCTGATCACAATCTACGTAGTACATGTCTTGCAGAGATAGAGGAGTGACGCGGGGACCCGATTAATTAATGGAAATGGCTCCATCGACCGGGGGGCTAACAAACACAATGATTGATGTGGTATACTTACAAGTAATTGGCCAGGTTGTGTTCCTGTAAGGTGTGCGTTTCGAAGCCGTGAGGCGTCGTGTCAAAGTAGTCGTTGCCGATCCCACAGATGAAGCATTTGGTCTGGAAAGGGTTAAGAGAAGACGACGCGTGAGCGCGCGCGGTCGCTTTAAGTGTGGCGGGCGTAGACCCGACGGGGTGGAGCGAGCTTGATCGGTCGCAGGTGCGGGTCGTTTGCTGGCGACACCCGCCCGTGCCCCGATTGGTGCGTGCCTGCCTGAGGAGGAGCCTCCTGCCCTATATCTGCACGGGCCTCACTTGGAAAGCTTGCTTGGACTTGTGGCTTGCGTGGCCTTCGTGTGTAAGTGGCCTCGTTTAAGTGGCCAGTCGACAGCAGAGTTAAAGACAGAGTTAAAAGACCAGAGGGGAAAGACAAAAGGGGACAGGAGACACCAACAACCAACAGGTAAGACCACCATATCATCTATCCGCTTACCTTACACTACTACCTTGCTGTCTCCCTCTCCCTATAGCTCAACCACACTCCTCCACAAAGTATATCTCCTTCAACATCTACTCCACTTACATAGCATGGTTTCTCTATCACTGTTTGTTGATTGATATTGATCCGGTTCACTTGCTCACTGTCCCCCTGCACTCTACCTTTGTTACGCGCATCCACCTATTCGATGCACCCTCAACACTGCCCCGATATGCTTTGTTCTCCACCTTAATCCCCTCAAACATTCCGTCCACCGCACAAGAACTATCATCATAAACTAACTCCTTTCTTTCTGACAGCCGACCCACCGTTTCTATCGTGTTTACGACATACCTTCAAAGTACTCCCAACCGTCATCGAGACATCAACATCTAAACAATTAACGGTTTTGACGCATCGTTGGAACCCAATCAAGTCAACCCCACCCAAGCCGTCCTCTCCTATGGTCTCTTAACTAACTCAACTCGAAACGATTGATTGGTAACAAACATCTCAAGAGCCGAGCCCTTTGCGCCGCTTTGTTATTGTATATATCTTTCCACATTGCTCTACTGACTCTAACAGCTCTACACAATCTACCATCACATCACACTCAATAAAGACCATATTCTTTACAACAAACATCTCCTACAACTCTTTCTTTCTTACTGTGTGTCTGACTGACCGTTGATATGCAGGTATCTGTCTGTCTGGGTATATAACAAACACAACATAGCATCACATAACATATACATCGCTTACACTACATATATGTATGTATGTCTACATCTGATAATACAAATCAATCCTACCACACCTTCCACATATATAGCATAGTGTTGTGTTGTTTGTTTGTTGTTGTTATAAACACTGTAGTCTATAACGAGATATCATCGTCGAAACAGGGACTGAGTTGTAAATGTATATCTACATGGATCTCCTACTATGCACCTTCCTCCACATACCAAGACAGACAGACAGACACAAGCTCTACATATTCCTTTAATCCATCACCTGTTTGTTTTATATGTTTCCTGGTTTCCAGGTTGCCAATTAAATCATAACTATCTATCTATCTATCTATCTATCTATCTATCTATCTATCTATCTATCTATCTGGGGAAATCAGACAACAGACCATTCAGCACCATGGACGGAAGACCTTCCCATCTACAGCCACACGGTGCACCAATAGCACGCACTGCTACATTACAACTACAGAGCAACTATATGTGTGTGCACCATGTCACTGAAATCCATTGACAATACGCTAATAAATATATTAATTATACACCCGTCGTCAATGATCCAAATACAGCATATCAATCATAAATGCTGATGACAACAAACATATATTGTCCACCACATGATTGATTGATGATGTCCTCAATCAATCAATCAATCAATCACCTTCCCATCATCTTGGCCACAGTCAAGGTTATATAACCACAAACCAACTCTCAGCTTTCGTTAGTTAATTAGTTAGTTAACAACAAACAAACAAACAACAACATATAATGAGAAGGAAGGACTTAGGAATTGTTATAGACAGAAAACAAACAAGGCAACACAAAAGGGGCATCAGGTCGCAGGATAAATATATAAAGATATAATGTTGCCTCTGTATAAATCAATGGTAAGCCAACACCTTGAATATGCTGTGCAATTTTGGGCACCTTTTCTAAAGAAAGATATCATAGCACTAGAAAGGGTGCAGAGGCGGCCTACAGAATTCATAAAAGGAATGGAGCGCTATCGTTGTTTGTTTGTTTGTTTGTTAGTTTAGTTCGTTTTAGTAAGAAAGATTAACAAACAAATGTAAATCTCTTCTTCTTTAGTTAGTTTAGTTAGTTAATTAGTTAGTTAGTTGTTTTTGTTTTGGTTGGTTGGTTGTTTAGAAGGTTCATAAACAAACAAACAAACAAACAGGACTATGCATAGGACACGTGGTCATGCATTTAGAGTGGAAGAAAAGAGATTTAGACTAAAGCAGAGGAAAGGGTTTTTACAGTAAGGACAATAAGGACATGGAATTCTCTGCCTGCAGAGGTAGTTTTATCAGAGTCTGTACAGACGTTTAAACTGCAACTGGATGGAAACCTGGAAAAACATAATATTCAGAGGATATAATCTTTCATTAGGGGAGGGGGAACAGCTTATTGATCCAAGGAGAAATCTCACTGCCACTTTGGGGTCAAGAAGGATTCCTTTTACCCCTAGTTTAGTTGTTGTTTAGTTGTTGTTTGTTTGTTTTGTTTGTTTAGTTTTAGTGCAAAATTGAAAAGAGCAAAACCAGGGTTTTCTTTTGTTTGTTTTCCCTTCTTTTGGATCAACAACGGCAACAAATGAACAGATAGATAGATAGATAGATAGATAGATAGATAGATAGATAGATTGATAGATTACATATAGGAAAGGCTGGCTGACCTTGATGGACACATGTCTTTTTCCAGACTATGTAACTATGTAGTTAGATCAACTAACTAACTAAACTAACTAACTAACTAACTACTTGAATCACATGCCAGCAACCATACACACCTTCAAGACGTCTGCTTATTTGTCCTCGTTATCGAATGATACCACCACCACCAACCACCACCACCAACAAACAACAATATACTATCCTAATGCACAAAGGAATTCACTCATGTAGATCTATTTTGTCACACAACCCATCCTCAGCTATGTGTTCATTGGAAACCAAAGATCAAACTATATTATTATTCATATCATATCATATCATCCATCATCACAAACAAACAAACAAACAATCCTCCACCTTGAGACTATATGGGCCACATTTACAAAGTCCTACCTCCATATCTTCTCTCACTTGCTCTTGTTGATCTCTCAATTCTCCAAAAGCATCAATGATCAGACCTGTTTCAAAACAAAACAAAACAAGTCAACATCAACATGAAAATAATTACCAACGATTCATGATTGATTGATATTGATTGATAGAAACACATCAACATACAGACAGACATCAACTAGACCAACCAATCTCATTTGATTGATGATGATGATGATGATGATTGGTCCATTCCAGAACCCAATAATAGCAAACTATACTATGTTCTTTCTTACTTACTTACAGCAGACTAACTTATTTGCTATGTGTCAATTGCGTAGGAAGCAGTTATATAATAGGACAGCTTTGATATCAATATACTACCTTCTAACAATAGTAGAGCAACGCGTGCTGTATAAGATAATTACAACATCTTGCAGGGAGCTTGAAATGCACATCAACATGAGCTATCTAGGAATTATTAGAACATGAACACATTCGACATAATGTAGTGTGTTACTGCCACGCCGCCCGCGCCAGCGCTGACGCGGCGCCGCCCCCTGCTAACATCATCTGAATATTAATTCTAAACAAAATAATTAAGTGATATACTCCAAAATTAACACAGACACCTAATAGAAATCAGTTGGCTTTTGTCGTTTGGGGTTTTACCATAATGTGTTAATTGACATTCATTTGGTAGACACAAGACACTTCTTATGTAAATAAAGGCTATGATTGAAATATTTATTTTCCTTTCATTTCATTTTGATTTCAACCTGCCTTGCGTCACACAGATATCTTTGTTAACCCCCTAAATGCCAGTGTGCCATATACAGTTATAATGGATTTCCGGCGGCACAGTAGCATATAGAGGATTACCGCTAACCCACCCCACCCCACCCCAACGTACCCGTGCTTCCAAATCCCCAGTCCATAGTGCACCCAGCCTATACACCTCCACGCAATTCACATAGACAACATCCGCTGCAGCCAGTAGGAGGGGCAATTAGCAGCAGGGGGGGTTGTCTGCATCCATCACACAGACTTCCCCCCCAGCTGTCAAAGACCAGAGTTCCCACAGACCAGTGACAATCAGAGGTGTTTGCACAACGGACACAGACAACTCCCCCCCCCCCACTACACCACTAACGCTGCCCTGGGCTCATCCTGGCTGCAACTGATGTTGTTTACGCAAAATCGCATACATCTAGGCACGCTGTCCAAACATAACGCACCAGGACTTGCTAAGACCACAAACGGGTTGAGGTTGGGGGGGTGGGGGGGAAGCAGAATGACAGGGAGGATCCCAGTTCCCCTGCCGCACTGCGGGGAATCTGGATCTTAGTCTCGTACTCGGACCTACTTGAAGCCTGATTATAAGACGACCCGAGTTCCAGACGAGGGCTATTTCAAAACCTCGTCTTATAATCAAGCAAATACACCATTACATGCTTTAACGAGGATCGGGTTCACAAACGCTTCATTAACTAGACTTTACTCCAAGGTTACACATTTCTGACGTGTAAAGAAACACACTACACCTAATAACATCACATTAGAGCTCGAAAAACTAATGGATTAAATCAATAATAATCGATCGTGATTATCATCATCGACCACGTTCTTCATTATCAATTCATCAAATCCATTTTCCACAAATTACATACAGAGGATTTCCTCCGGAAGGAACTCTCGGAGAAACGCCTCTCCTTATCTAATCCTAACTCGAACAGAGACCGGATTCTGACACTAGAATCCATATCCCCCGCAACGCTGCAGGGGACCTGGATTCCCCTCGCTGTCGGCCAGCGCCTGGACCCTGAAGCTTCCGCGACGCAGTGGCAGCGTCACGTGATGTACAAGCACCAGTGGAAGTGAAGTGGAGAAACAGAGGCTTGCCGTGCACACCATACACACACCCCCCCACCCCAACACCACCAGCTGACAGATAATCGAGGTCTCCTGCAGAAGATCATCCTCTCTGTCAACCGGTGGGGGATCTACGTGATGCGCGCACACACAGCCTCCGTTACTACCGTTCGCTTACGCCGAGTCTTCTAGGAAACTCCAGTAAAAGTGCCTGTCGGCGACGGACCTTCACAAAGCACCGGGGATTCGGGAGAGAGGCACAGTGTATGGGAGGCACCCTCCCACGCGCCGCTCTGCCTCTCTACCCGGCTCCCTGGTGTCTTGCCAAGCCCCGTTGCTGACAGACAGCACCCAGAACGGCATACGGGAGGCAGACGAAACAGTTGTTGTTATAGTGGCGTATGGTGGGTATCGTTAATTTCACAGTGACATATCTGGGGAAGGTCAGGGCGTTTATGGAGGGCCTAGTGGCATATCAGGGTGCACAGTGCCATATACGGAGGGATCATGCATCAATGGGGGGGCCAAGGTGGCCATAACACACACATCTGGGGGGACTTCTTTGTATTAATACCTAGTTTGGGAAACACTGTGTTTGGCTTCTATTTATTATTATGATGTCACTAAAAGAAGAAGGTGAATAGAGAAATGCTACTGCAATAGAGATGAAATTGTACATTGTACATTTACTAGGACATTATTGCAAACATTACTCATTTTAGCATTTTGTTTATCCCATTACTCAAATCAATAATCCGCCAACTAATCGATTCTTACAAATATCTTTAGTCGCGGCCCTACGTCAGATTGAAGTTAGTTCGAGATACTAATTCATCATGGTGGTGAAGTCACACCTCCACGTACAGCTCAGCATATGTCATTCGTTAGACCTTGCCTGGAATCAATCAGCTATCGGTTCATAAGTAAGGAACTATGCCAAGACTGAGGCCCGCGGACGCATTGGACGCACCTTGAATAATGGCCAAAAGGATGACAATTACAAAGAAGAAGAAAGTGATGTCAAACACGATGCGGTACATTTCATAGGGATCCCCCGCGGGGTCTTCAATCTCGTCTCCGATGCCGCCTCCGGCTCTCACCCCCACGTACATGTGGAAAAGATAACACTGCAAGAAAAAGCGGATACGTGTCGCACCCTGCCCCGCTAAACATCCATTTCTTTCTCCACTTCCGCATACTCAAAGCCACTTGTTTACGTTACCCTTCCGTATCTAACCTGCCTTTTCTTCACACCCGATAAGCTAGAGATTCGTCGTCGTCGTTTCTACTCAACTCGCAAAGCATTGCTTTGTCGGGTGCATAATTGCCACGTGTGCCGTTTTGTGCCCTTACCGTCATCATGTCGTCGCACTTCATATCCGGATCGTCCTCGTCCTCGCTTTTGTTGTAGAATTTACGGAAGAAGTTGAAGGCCACCACCGTGTAAAGATACACGACGACAGCTAAAAGTCCCACCGTAAGTACCAGCTGAAAGAAATAAGGCATCGGTGTAAGTGACGACGTACAACCGGACCTCGGCTTCTTTACACTGTGCCGTATGGGCAAGCGGGCCAAACCAAATCTCTGCTTTCCATCTCGCTGCGTGCCTATTAGAACGATTCCAATATCTGCTTGTCTAAAGCGTGAATGTAAGTCAAGTCAACGGTTCCAAATGAGGAAACGTGGACACCTTCAAACCATTGCTTGTGGCCTTCCTGCACCGCTTCACCACGGTGAATACAGCCAGGACCGCTACTTGTGCTTTGCTACGATACGGGATTCGATATATCATGTATTTCTATGACATTGGATTCAATCAATCAAAGTCACTTTATATAACGCAGAATATGAAAACAAACAAACAAACATACTAGACACACACACAATATTATATATAGCTATAACACACTGCAGTTTTATCCGCAGTGGGCCACTTCATCAGATTTGTAGACGTGAAAACGCCACACTCGTTTTTCACGGTGACCAATTATATGGCCTTTAATAAAATAATATGCAAATGAAAACAAACAAAGTCAATGACACTAAACCTTCTTTACTCTTCCTCTCACTGATTTCTACCAATTCAGGATACTTACACATAGAATAGTTCTATTTATTCAAGGGATGCACCAAACAGAAAGTTCTGCCCCGAAACATTCACACTTCTTCCACTTATCCAAAACCCCAAAATTACCCACACCTTTAATAAATATTTTTCTAAACATTCATACAAGTCGGTAACACACCACAATTGCGCAATTGACAAAATATTACCAAGATGACTTGGCATACTAAGAGTGTGATTGATTGCTAGCAGCAATCACACTCCTATCATACCCAGGCAACCGGTAATTCCTGGTACTAGGCACGATAGAACTGTGCTTGCTGTTAGCTATCACGCTCCTGTCGTGCCAAGTCAGCCAGTACATGCTGGTACAGGGTGGCTGTAAGTGATGTGCACACACCATACTGCTGGCAGCATCAATACACAAGGGGGGCAACTAGAGCTAGGTTTCGGCATGTACTGGCTGACCTGACATGACATGAGTGTGATTGCTCACAACATGCCTAGGTTCCTGCACTTACACGTCCATGCTATCACAGACACACTCTTTCATTCACAGATTCATTCCCTCAATCATAAACACGCTCCCCACTCCCTTACCTGCACCACAGCTCCCCAATGCCGCTCACAGACGTCAGCAGGGGGGAGCAGCCTCCCTCTGCGTTGTCTGGTAAAGAATAGTGATGTCCGCGTCACGAACAAATCTTTCATTTGATCCAAATCTTTTTCCTGATCCAAATGATTCGCTTCAGTAGACTGAACGATTCATTTGTCACAGTTCAGTCTGTGAATCATGCAGTTGTAACCCAATCCTACAGCGAGTCCTCTGCAGAGCACTCACATACAGACTCGGGGGAATCAGGTTACAGCTCATTAATTCCCAGGAACGATGACTCACAATCAGACAGTCATTCAAACGATTCGTATGATTCACACGATTCTAATCTAACAAGGATTCGAATCTTACAGGGATTCTAATCATTCAGAGAATATCACCATACATTTCTAAATAAACACATTCATATTCACTGCCCCCCCACCATTTACATTCCCCCCTTTACCTCTAACAGCACCTGAAGTCGTTCAAAGATTCGCATCTCACAGTGATCCGGATCACTGTAACATCCAGATCCCTGTAAGATCCTAATCTTTGAACGACGTCACCAGAGTAGGCAGCCAGGAGCGTTCATGAACTCTAATGAAAGGGGCGGGGCCAGTCATCAGTGTGACTGCAGGGAGGGACTGGGAAACGGTAACTCCCGTGAGGCACGCTGAGCGATCCAACGATTCGGATGATGAATCGGATCATTTCAGTGAACGAGTCTAAAAGATCCGATTCGCTTTAATGATCCAAACATTCCATCGCTAGTAAAGAACAGAGGAAGCAGGACTGGAGCAGAGTCATGTGATGTCACGCAAACTCTGCTGGGTTACACTTCCTCTGTGCAGTACAAAAGAACCTCCCACAGGTAAGTAGCAGGGCTCTTGTTGTAGCAGGGCTCAAGGTGCGGCCCGCGTAAGATCCATTGCCCTGTCTGCCAATCTTACGCGGGCCGCAGTAACACTTATGACACACACACACTCGGGGACCTTATCAATTAGGTAATCGTCACAAATACAGATCAATATGTACACTAGCTGGGGTGTTTAACCACTTCAATCCCCTATAGACGTACCGGGAGGTCGGAAAAAAAAACAACCCCGCTTAGAAACCCCTATGGACGTACCGGTACATCTAGCCCTTTGCGCAGCGTCAGGGACACATCCTAATCATACCCAATGTAAACACTTAACGGCTTTGTGTAAAGTAATGTACACCTTATAGTATGTTGCCTATATGTGCTGGGAAAATATGGAAAAAATCGATTGAAATTTGGTATTTCTGAAATCTGGACACCTGAATTGATCAATCTGGATGGAATTT
>VKOC01000008.1:30034970-30045800 GCA_009364415.1 Spea multiplicata
ACAGGGGAGATTAGGAGAGAGGAAGAAAGGGAGCCGGGCAGAAAGGGGGGCAAAGAACTGCGAGGTACGGCCTGGAGGGCGATATATGAGGAGAGAGTGGAGAGAAAAGACGGATTGTGTGAGCTTCAAAGGAACAGAATGAGAGGGAGGGAGGGCTTGGAATATTCTGGAAGGTGCAGTGAGGTGAGAGAAGGAGGCCTCCACCACCACCCTTTCTGCCATCAGGCCTAGGAGTGTGGCTGAAGTGTAGTCCTCCAAAGGAGAGCGCAGCAGAAGCCAGTCGATTGTGGGGAACGTGAAGGTGGGTATTGCAGGTTGCGAGGGCTGTAATAGAGAGGGTTAAATACGGTTAAAGTGGACGGGGGCAGTAAGAGGGCAGATATAGAAGATAAGGGGTTAGTGGAGCAGAAAGATAGAAAGTCAAATATCACACACTCAAGTAGTGACCGGCATGACATAAATTTTACCAAATAAACACAAATAAAACAATCAGTGGGAAAAATGCAGAAACTCCCAGTCAGGGCATTCCTAGGCCATAAAGCATAGATAGACAAAAAAGGGGTAATAGACGATTCAGGCACAGAAACAGGAAAATGATAATAACGATACAGAAAACAATCACAGATAATTATGGAGATCTCTCGGTCCGCTCTGTGTACCTCGTAGCAAAGTATGCGGGTTTGCTTGGGCTTCGGTTGATTGCGGGGAACACGAAGGTGGGTATTGCAGTAGCGGCCGCAAATCTTTCAGCACGCAAAGAACAATTCGCGCGCGACAACATTTTCTCCTGTATCTATTGACTTTCGACATGTAGTTCTCTGCCCATCGATGCGTCGCTATCGTCTTTACCCGATACTCCTCTAAGGTCGACGGGTAGTTGCACAAACACTGTTAGGGATATTAATGAGACAAAATAGGCAAAACCAATATTTTATCACACACGCAAAATAACGACGCTACAAATTGTTGTGGTACCGCATCCACAAGATTAATTTAAGGAGATACTCTAGAATTTTAATTTTCGGCGATCTGAAAGGATTTAGGATCGGAGATAAAATATAATCAGATATATATCACCAAGATAGTTAATCAAAAATATTTATTGTAAATGCAATTTATAAAATCTGTATATGGGTCACACAGTGCATAATATAAAACACAAAATTCTTAAAACATGTCAAAATTGAATCAATTCAAATACAGTATATTATCGATAGTTATCAATATGAATTGGTACTTTATGAGTCTAACACACAATTAATTTCCATTCCACTCAGCAACCAAAAATTGATAATAATCAGGGCGGTAATAAAGATATCACTATCTCTCTTATGTTAGTTTAACCAATAGGACAAATTAAAATAATTTAATAATGTCTAAGAGTATTTAGTGAAATTCCTAATAGATGCAAATAATGTCAAACTTCATCTACAGGTAAAAATACCTTTTCATTATTGTTATTATCACGGGTTATAAGCTGCAGTCTCACAAGCCGCCATATACAATAATATCATATACAATAACGCCATATACAATAACTCCATATACAATAGTGCAATATACTATTTCCCAGAAACAGGGAATTCTATATGAAGAAGACAAAATTCATCTCTATTCAGAATAATAAAACAATTATATTTACCACCACTTGTTGCTGCGGTCCAGCCGGTCCTTGTAGAAATTAATCCAGGTTCAGTGGCAAGAAATTGAATGGAAAGAATATCACTTTCTACAAATTATATAGGTTGGGACTCAAAGTAACTCCAAGAGTGAAATATGGTGTCAGGATCTTAAGATTCCAATTCTCTGCGGTTTATTTGGTGAATCAGCCCGTCCGGGTCTGTCTGTCTCATCATTTCTATTTCGGTCAGTTTTTAAGGTCCGTTTTCTTTAATTATTAAAGACATAAGCTTTTAAAAACAGGGCTCATTATCATAGTCTCCACCTATTGGCTGGAATTCTCCAATCATAACGGTGGGTTTTACCCATTATAATTAGGACTTCTACTCATATTTACACCGTTGTAGTTTCTTACTTTACCTGTGAGAGACGCTCTGGTCTAAGAATTAACTTAAAACCATTACATATGTGTTTGGAGTTTATCCTTGGTCACCCTTATCGCCAGGTGTTACCTCCTAGATAGTAACTCAGGACTTGGTAGTCTTACCATGTATCCCCCATACGAATTTACATTCCCAAGGATATGCAGCGTCTACTCCTTAACTTTCTCATGGAAGATAACATTAATTGTATCATACTTACTGAAACATCTATATACATGAATACTTCTGTGTTCTCAATTATAGAGGGAACAAGGACAAAAAGAAATAATCACTACATGATTAAGTTAAATAAAATGGCTCTGACTCCATTTTGTGTTCATGTAAAATACAGAATATATGGAATACAAGTTTTCTATCATAAAATATCTGACAAAACAGACGGGGCCGACCGGCCGCATCAAACCTACGCCGACACCCCGCCGAGTGTTTTTGTTTCCGTTCCAGAGCCGTACTCATCTCACGTTTATCGCGTCTTCCCGTACGACAAGCTTTCCCGAGAGTAGAGCTTTAGCGCTTTCTATACGCATCGGGAGAAGGAAGAAAGAAAGACGACTCGTCGATCCAGCGGTTGGGAATTCTGGATGAAATCAGACAACAAATACAAGCGCTCCGACAGCCGTTACAATCCAGCCTCGCTCGATAAAGGAGACGGCAAAGTGTCGTCGGTACAAAGCCGCCTTCGGGACAAAACAACAACAAAGCACGCGCCTCATAAAGCGACGTTCACCCGTTCACCATGCGCCATCAAGTACTTTGTAAGCGGCGTAATACGCATTCCCTCTGTGGCCTGCGCTAGTTTCGGCCACTCGCTGCCATTTAACTGCTCCCGTTGTTTATACCAATGGTAGTAGCCGTTTCTGCATAAGCAAGCCAGTGCGTGTAGCAGGGGGGGAGGTATTCTTGCACGAACCCCCCTGGCGGAGCCGACCGCGAGCAGCCCCGCACATCACCGGTAGCAAACAAGACATTTGTGCTCTGGAGCGCAGAGGCGTTACAGACCCGGCAAAGATTCAACGAACGTCACAAACTTACCGGGTCCTTCGGCCGTCACCTGCGGGTCGTTCTCGTCCTCACGCTCTGCTCCCGCGCTGGGTCGGCGGAAATTCGAGATCCTCGTCGAGCGCCCGGTCATCTTTGCCCGGGTGCGGCGGAGAAAGTGACTCTTGCGTGGAGCCCACAGGTGCCCCTTTAGCTACTTGACTTGCGATGATAGTCGAAGGTGAGCTTCAAGAGCTCTTTACCTGAACCTGAGGAACATCTCGAGCGAGTCCTTCCTGGAAACGAGAAAAAGAGGACACCGTCCGGTTCAACTCAGCGCCAAAATGCATAAACGTAAAGACCTCCGACTAGGAGCGAGAACGCATCCAAACTACTACCAATCAAACCGACAGCAAAACGTACTACGCTATACCAAGAAGCTTAGAACATTCTTTCAATATTATTCCTTATCGTTACACACATCAAATTGACACAGACAATATTAATGAAAATAAGAATCTGCCAAATACCCTTTGCAAGCAGAGGTGTACTTTGCTCTATATCAGCATTACAAAGAAAAGAATTCAGTCCCCCCCTCCCCAGCAAATCCAAACACAGCCGGTTATATCCCAGAGCAACAACTCTTGCAAGACATCGAGATCGCGATACGACAGATTCCAGTCAGCTTGGATCCGGTTTCCGCACAGCGCGTTCCTTCCAATAGAAACGCTCAGGTTGCTGCTTGCTCCTCCGCTCCATACCTATTCCGCCATCACAAACGCCACGCATTTCCTTTCTTTGACGTACGCAGACAGATTATTAAACACTCCTCATCTACAGACACCAGACAAGTCAGAAGGCTTGTTGTCCCCCTCTGAAATCCCATGGTGCTGTCTCAACCACAAGGGATTCTGGGTAGGCGCGTACACATAAGCGTAACACTAAACACCTTTTCCCTCTATATCCACTTTATACACTGATCACAGCCTTTAGACAAAACTCGGGTAAGAGGAGCAATAGCCGGATCACCGCTCACGTTAACCTTATTTGCATGCGCTTACCCAGAATCCCTTGCGGTTGCGCCACGTCTCGAGGGTTTGTTTAACAAATGCTTCTACGTACCCCCTTATGTAACGGTCTTTCGTTGGCAAAATCACACAAACCCAATCGTTGTTTTTCCAATCCGTGCGGCCTTAAAACGGAAAGAGTGATTCTGATACCCGCGCCGTTCGACACTGGCCCCCCCCTGGCGCTCAAAGGGGTTAGTAACGTGCGCTACTTTAATCGAAGGCACAGGAGTACGCAGGCGCGGCCACGCAATCCATCAAATCGCCTCGAGCTTCGCATCACACGTGCTAATAAAAATGCTTTGATTACAATCGAATAACGATGCATATTCTTCACTCGAGTGTCTGGAGACCGCTGAAGATTCAACAAATTGATGATTAGTATAAAAGAGATCAGCTTCGCGGTTAGGGTCTCATCTCGCAGGCGTTGTTTGTGCATCGAGGAATATTAGGCTGTCCTAACGGAGGAAAGAAGACATTACCCGGACCAGGTCGGCATCCGCATTCAGGCGGATGTGCGGCGACGGCAACTCCTGCAGGCTCTTCGGCAGAGCGTTGGAATCCAAAAATACGGCCAAAACCTACAAAAAGGATACACGTAAAGATAAATACACATTATCAGTTCCCCCCTCCCGTACAGCCGGTTATACGACATGCTATCAAACACGTCCCGTCACAAAGTACACATAGCTCTTTCATCGGCATCATGTCACGTGTATCCAGTGGCGTCTCCAGCTTTCATATTGAAAATGTATATATATACGCTTACATATCATCCACACTCCCCAGCATACTATCGCTCCCCACGCTACAACACATCAAACCAAAGTCGCCACACTGACTGCAGGTCGTGGGAAGACCGTGAGAGTCTTCCCTCCTTCTGACTATCCCCTTATTCACTAAACCATACTTACTCCCTGTAGTCGCGGTATAGATCAAACAAACGACGCATGGAAACAGCACTCGCAACTTATTAAGACAGAAAAACCCTGTATTTGCCGCTATACATAAATAATGTATGGAAACAGAACATTTCACGTATAGATCTATACAACACACAAACCCAGCAGTACAGGTATAGATCGACTGGAAATCACATGTAAACCACCCAAACAACACGTGACAACTGCACTCCGGGTACCGATCAACTGAATACAACATACTAATCCTGTATTTGCAGGTATACGTCGTTAATGTATGGACACAGATAAGGATTAACAGAATAACACAAAAATACACAGCTGTGCAGGTAGACATCGATATTTGGAATTCACCTAAAAAGGGATACATCACCCCTCCCACCCCCCTAAATTACAGGCATAAATCACAGCTTGCACCCCTGGCATCCACACTGCCCACATAGAACCTGACCGACAAGCAAACACGCCAGAATCAGAGTCCACATTGTACCCAAACAGCAGAGCCTATGTCCCGTAAACACCCTGCTTATACCATCTTTGCCTTTTAGACTAATCAATTATACACCTAGGATTCGCACAAACAACACTTTTACAGTCTTCTATCGCTCTTTCACAAAAACTATTTACACATATTCATTCATGCATTCTCACAAATTCAATCATTCTCTCACTTATTCACGCAATGCATCCGCACATTCATCCGTTCCCTCTCTCGTTCCCGCTCTTTATTTCGATATTCTTGCTACCCTCCTTTCTCCCTAGCTACCCCTTCTCTCTCCCTTATGCCCTATCTACCTCTTCCTAACTATCTACCCTCTCCACCCCCACCCATCTCCCTATCTACCCTCTCCACCATTTCAAGTTCAACAAATCCTGCGCGGCCGCGGCGCACACCGATTCGCTGCCGACTGCCGGAATACGACGGGATATTCTGACGCTCCGCATGAAACGCCAGCACCGCGACCGGGCGAGAGGCTAGCGCGAGGCGCCGCACAAATGCTGAAAACGTATTCCTCGCCAACCGCTCCGGCTGCGCAAAACACAAAACAAGGTGTTTCCATTGGGGGCCACAACATAACGTATGGGGAGCCATGGCCCCCTCTAGGCCCCCCCCGCCTACACCACTGCGTATATCGCACGCATTCACCAAACATTCTCTAATCCTCCTTCCTGCAATCATCTAATAAACGACGATGGTTTGATAGAAGACGGATGCACTTCTTAAAAAACAAATACTCGATTTCAACATTTTGGTGACGCCGCAACACGCGGTTTTCGATGATAACCTAACGCTCGCTGCTTTCCTTCCCCGACAGCCAAAGCGCGCTAGAGCGAGCGATGCCTGACAAGGGAAGGAGCGATTTAAACAATATATTTGAGGAAAGCGTGAGGTTGTAAGGGACATAAAACGCTAAATAATAAAGAACCACCATAAATAAAGACATACGTACTGAATATCTGGATGAATCAGGCCGTGGCTTTTATTTAGTTTCACCGATATAACGGCACCCGTAAACCGTAACTTAAACTCTGTAACCGTATAATATAAATAAACGCAAGCCCTTGGCATAAGCCCAGAGCACCATATAGACACTTTCACCTCGCCAACCGCCCTGAAAGCCAGCCAGCTTATCAATGTTTACAGTTCACCCAATAGGGTAACTTTACACCGATAAAAGCCACGACAAAATATAAAACATTATATAAGGGTGGGTGGGAGGGAGCATCTTCATCAACTCTTCCGTGTCGATTCTTCGGCTCACCGCCTCGCTACCGCTCACCGGACTCGGTGCAGTCATCGCTCGGCGGATCGCCGGGTGAGCGATAAAGCCCCTCAGAACGCACCTATTTATAGGTGCAATTCCCGCCCTTTAGCGCGGCGCGAGGCACCCAAAGGCAGCACGAGCCTAACCTGCCCGTATACCGTATTAACCCTAACTTGTCCCCACAACCTCACGTGAGCCTGCCCTATTTGTTCAGGCTTTATCATTAAACGCTCCCAACATTACAGATAATACTCCCCCCACGTTCACTAAACAAAAGCTTTGCCTCCCGCCGACTCGTAAGCCAGGACGTAACGCGCATCGCCGGAACCGGTGCGCGAAAGCTCAACAAGCAAACCCGTAAAGCTTCACTCGACGTACTGGGTAAGCTTCTTCTGCGAGGCGGGCCGCTTTCTCTAATCAATGGGTGAGATCCATTGACTGTCGCCTCATTCCCTGACCTATGCGCTAATACCATTACCGCTCAATTCTTCTGGGAGGAGAAACGCACCGGAGTTGTATTGTTATGGCGCATACCTAAGAAACGTCAGGTCCTTCGTGGTCCATGCAAACCTAGGCTAAGTCTATAGTAAACAGCACAAGATTTGGCGCGCTCCTCTCGGGAGGTTTTATCCCATTTTCTAAGAAACGCAAGGGATTATTTCAGCCGCTCGTTTATCACTTCGTAGCTGATGAATTACATTACAGGTTCCTTTCCTCACTCGCACAACAGAGAGTCTCACGCTCATCGCCCACAAACAAGATCGTCTCTGGGCGCTTCCTCGGATCGACTCCTTGGAGATTCTCCTCCAAAGGTTCTCCGACGGTCCGCCCGACTTCTCTCACCTCCCGACTTCCACCCTGAGAAAACACTGAGCATCGCAACCCAACAGAGCAGAAAAAGCATTCTCTCTGTTTGGCGCGTAAATGCAAAGAAACGGTGTAAATGGAAACATTGCCTGTTTGCGCCCCCGTCTGATTAATGATACGTTCACGGGCGCACCGAGGCGGCTTTCGACACACTTTGGAGATTCCGTTAATATGTAAATATATCATAGATCCGCGCTGTGAGCTGAATAAATAAAACTCTAAATAAAACATAAATACAGAAATTCATTAGGGCAGCAGCCGGTTAACCCCTTAATGACAAGCGGGCTCAAAATGCACGCAAGCTACACGTCCAAGCAAGCTTGTTCCAAGTGAGGCCGACACAGATATAGCGCACCTGGCTCCGCCTTCGTTAGGCACGCACCAATCCGGGCACAGACAGGTGTCGCCATCATAGTCTAACGTGTCGCAACTGCTGTGGAGGTAGCATGCAGACTACGTCAGACACCTTAGGAGCATTATAACATAATTATATGAAAAATATAAATTACAGTCATTATAGGTGTAAAAGGACTTAAAGTGATCTGACCTAACCAAACAATATTTGGCCAGTACAATTCACATGATCACAAAAAGGACAGAGACTTATTTAAGTGCAAATGTAGCCCCACAAAGCCCACATCAAAGGGCAACTTTGTACATTGTAAATTACATTGTCTGTATAGTCTGTTTGTAAATAGTGTGTGATAGTGTTAGTATTGTCTTTCAATTTGTTCATCCATAGGATTGTACATTCTATAGTGTTAGTATTGTCTTTTGATGTTGTATACCTAGGATTGTATCTATAGGATTGTAAATTGTATGTATTGTCTTTTGAGATTGGTTTATCAATAGGATTGTAAATTGTATGTTGTGTAATAGTGTTAGTATTGTCTTTTGCTATTAGTTAACCAATAGTAATGTACCTTTGATCCCACCCTATAAGAACTCCCTGTATGTCCTTAGTTAGACACAATCTTTCCATCCTTTCTGCAGTTAGACACAATCTTTACATACTTCATTCCCAATGTAACCCTGTGTGTGTTAGCCTTCATAGGCTTCATTACAGCATTAAACCCTCCATTTTCCCATCAAAGAAGTATTTTCTTGTGATTATTCGAGCCACCTGGATTTAAGATATTAACCCCTAGACGAAGGTGTGTCGGCACCTGGAATCCCCTTTTTCCCCAAATATATCCCATTTCCGACAACTGCAACCAACCGAGTCGGGTCTACGCCCGCCACACTTAAAGCGACTACGCTCACGTCCGACATCTCCCTTTAACCCTTTCCACAATAAATGCTCCTTCATCTGTGGAATAGGAAACAATGACTACTCTGAAACGCACACCTTACAAGAACACAACCTGCCCAATTACTCGTAACTACGCGACATCATTGCGCGAGCACGCAGTCAGTGGAGCCGACTCCATTAATTAATCGATTCCCCGTGTCACGTCTCCGCCTGACCGGGTCACTCTATCTCTACAACCGCACGTACCACATAGATTAGAATCACAAATACATGTCATCAGTCATGATGACGACATCATCATCACAACCGGTGTGTTGTTTGTCCGTCACTTCAATACATCCAGAGAGTCTAGAAATATAGCAACAGTCAATTGCCCATCACTGGCTCCAAATCATCACATCAAAGACATCATTACTGTTTGTTTGTTTTGAAATCAACTCAATAAGATCTCATTGTTTCTACTGGAGTGTACGCTCATTTCCATGGGATATCATCAATCAATCAAATCATCATCTCCTGCTTATACATTACTAGTAGAAGGTCAACAATCAACTGCTCTATATAACAACATCTTGCCTGTCAATCATCACCCGATCAGCGGTCTCTTCCTTACACATTTACTTCACCTTGACAATGGATGAAACACCAAGCAAGTGTGCATGACTACTATCTCAACATTGCACACGCACACACACTCACTCACACACACACTGCTGAGGCATCCATTCGGCTCACACACGGAAAACACTGACTCAGCCACCGCTTACTTAAGAGTCAATCCCGTGTCTGAAGCAGCAACCATAAGATTTTCCCCATCTTTGTCCTTGACTTTCTATCCTTTAAAGAGTTCTTGCCATTCACTTTAGAACCTTAAGCTAGTGACACACTTCATTGTGTCTGTGGTCGTCTATGAAAATGTTCTGCTCGCAACCCTAAAAGAATACAATCTATCTGTGGTTTCAATGGGTACAGCCTTAAGTATTATTAGCAAAGGCACCCGACTCTACGCAGCCATGCTTTACGCTTCCAAACTGTACACATTCTTTACCTTTGTATGATACTAGAGTCAGGAGGAATTGAATCGATGATATAGAATAACTCACCGAGAGAGAGTTGCAGTTGGTTTTCTTTGTTTCTAACATTTTCAGCCAGTTGATGATGATGATGATGATGATGATGATATGGGTAGTAGAGGCATTCTTAAACAAACAAACACTCCTCATTTACAGACCCCCAGATAACCCCAAACGCTTGCTTTTCCCTCCCATCTCTCCTCATGGGATTCTGGATAGGCGCATAACAGTAAAGTCAACAGCAATTAATCGCCTTTTACCTCCGCATCCACTTGAAACGGATCCCTTGGGAATAATCGCCCGCTGGACGGGACGGCCTTTACGCAAAACTCCTCCTCGGGTCAAATGTACAGCAGCCGCATCACCGCTCACGGACAGCCGCTTCGTCCTTAATAGTTGACGCTGGGAGGAGAAACATCAAAAATACCGTTACATACGCGATGCTGGGTAAAGCTCACAGAAAACCCTTCTTCCACTCAAATCCCTGGAGATTTCACAGAGAACAACAACAACAACAACAACAAGCAGCCTTTCGGCTTATCCGAGTTTCCCATCACCTTCTTTACCTGTAGATGATGCGTGTTTAATAAATGCTCCTTCATACCCCTGAATTTCACCTGGAAGACTTTCCCATCACCTTCTTTACCTCCCTCCGTGACACCATCTGTACAGACAGTTAAAGGAGAAAAATATCAAAAGGACAAAAGTTGTTGTTTGTCTGTTGTTGTTGTTGTTAACATTTTTACAGACCACCACTCAATCGATTAAGTGCCTTAACCGTCTGTAGACTTCTTATGCGATAACATGGGCTTTGGTGTTTTTTTAGGGCTGCAACTAACGATTA
>VKOC01000008.1:30110086-30120872 GCA_009364415.1 Spea multiplicata
GAATTGCTTGTAATACGGCCTTAAACTTTATAGCAAAAAGAAACATTTGTTCCAAAAGACTGCTGGGTGCTTCCCCAAAAAAAGAATAACACGAGGGAAACGGTAATCACCGCCGCCGCCTCCCCAGAGAGCTTACCGCGCGCTTATTCTTTCCCGAGGTCTCGATTTGGTCTGTACATCTTCAGCATTTGAGCTTCATTCCTCCTAACCTAATTTCTCCTCCGCCATTTGAATCTAAAGTGCTGAGCTCCAGATTATGGATGTATCACCAGCTGCCCCTTCTGAGAAAGGAAAATCAAATCCTATCGAATTAGCATAGTACTAAATGTATTTACATATATTACGAAATGTATTTACATAGATTTAGCATTTTAATTTCCAGTTTACCGGTTCAACATTCCGAAAAAGGGCTATTGTTGTTCTGTAAAGTAAGGCAAATGCTCGGTCTGCCATTCATTTTGTTTGATTCATCGTCCTTGCAGGGAATGTGGTGAATGGAACCATCGGCAAGCAAATGGTGGACACTCTTGTGGAATCTTCAAGCAATGTCGAAATGATCTTGAAGTTCTTTGATATGTTCTTGAAACTGAAGGATCTAACGAGCTCTGACGCGTTCAAAGAGTACGATCCGGAAGGCAAAGGCATCATATCCAAGAAAGAATTCCAGAAGGCCATGGAGGGCCAGAAGCAATATGCCCAGTCAGAAATTGAATTCCTCCTTTCCTGCGCCGAGGCGGATGAAAACGATATGTTCAACTATGTCGAATTTGTCGATCGATTTCACGAACCAGCAAAGGACATTGGCTTCAACGTAGCTGTTTTGTTGACTAACCTCTCGGAACATATGCCGAATGATTCCCGACTCCAGTGTCTGCTAGATCCCGCAAATAGCGTGCTGAGTTACTTTGCTCCGTATCTTGGACGTATCGAGATCATGGGCGGAGCCAAAAGGATAGAAAGAGTTTACTTTGAGATCAGCGAGTCGAGCCGAACGCAGTGGGAGAAGCCCCAAGTCAAGGAGTCCAAGAGACAGTTCATATTTGATGTGGTCAACGAAGGCGGAGAACAGGAGAAGATGGAATTGTTTGTGAACTTCTGTGAAGACACCATCTTTGAGATGCAGTTGGCCTCCCAAATCTCCGAGTCTGATGCAGCCGAGCGGCCTGAGGAAGAAGAGGAAGAGGAATCTCACCACGTGATGGAGGTTGGTGAAGAGAAAGAAGAGGCCGAGTCTCTTGAATCTTCTTCAGCTTTCATCATAGCTTGCGCAGCGCTTAAAAAGAACACATCCGGTTTCCTGAAAATGTTGACTTTAAAAAATGTGGGCAAGCAGTTCCGGAAAGTGAAGAAAATGACTATGAAGGAACTGGTGAAGGTCTTTTTCTCCTTTTTCTGGATGCTGTTTGTTGGTGTGTTTCAATTTGTATTTACTATAGTATGGGGAGTGTTTCAGATACTGTGGAGCACAGTTTTCGGAGGAGGCTTAGTAGAAGGGGCCAAAAATATTAAAGTCACCAAACTATTGGGAGATATGCCCGACCCGACCCAGTTTGGGATCCACGACGATGTCCTGGACGCTGAGAAAGCAGATGCCTCGGAACGTGGCTCGTCCACAGAACTCACGCATCTTCTAAAAGGAGAGAAAGGGGATGCAGAGATGTCGGATGTATTTGGCGTACATTTGAAAAAAGAAGGTTCAAAGCACGGCCACGACGTCGGGCTCGGCGACTACTCTGAGGTTGTACACGCAGAGAGCACCACCAGTTTAGAAAGTGCTGTCCATAAGCAGAGAAAAGCTCTTGTAAGTAATTGATATGACCTATTTTTATTAGTAGTACATGTTGTTTGATTGAATTAAAAATAACGTGAACTGTAAAGACTTTCCAGGCAAGAGCGCGATGGGCCGGCATTTGACTCCAGTGTGCTGAAAACCAAAGTATACTGTGAAAGGGGGATTTGGTCTCCTTTATCAACACCAACGCTCGCGTAACCCAGGCTTCACTCCGTCGAAGCAAACCCGCATGTTGGGTATGCCAATCTAACCATCGTTTCGTATGGCCGATGTAAGTCTGTGCGTTTAAGCTCATGCAGTAGGAATTGTAATATTTGTTCATAGAGAGCCTAGGCTAGAAATGTGACATCATTTGCTGATCTGCTTATATACGTAGCAGATATCGGAGGGGCGAGCGTGTTTTTTGAGGACCGACGTTGAGAAAGTAAGCGACAAGTCAACTTTGTGTTTCGGGCCATAGTCTGTGAAGCTGCAAATGACAGCATGCTCCCTTCCTACGTGTGTAAGAAGGGTAATGAGGCAGACACGGCTTGTTAGTTATGCATATTAGTCAGCAGATGGTCTGCCATGTAGCCTACAGGCAACTGTTACTCTTGACTTTATTGTTGCAGATCTGACAGTATACTTTATATTCAGACACCCCTCGCGGTCTCTTGAAGGGTGGGATCCACGTGTCGGAAGAGCTCTCGTTTTTAAGATGAAAGCATCCCTCTTCTTTGTTAACTTGTCCTGTAGATTCCTAGTTGTTTATTCATTGTAAGCAAACTACCGCGAGCCTGTGAGCTTTTGGTGAACATGAGCACCGGGGCAATTTACAGGCATTAAGAAATGAGGCCAAGGGCGCTTATCCGGCGTAACTGGGATGTTAATTGTTGAATTGCTTGAAGACGGAGCGGTTCATTCTTCTGCAGGGCATTCTGCTATGGGAATTCCTACCCTGGTTTCTGGTTTCTGGTTTTCACTTAGTCTCGCTCTGTCTATCATCCACCCATCCATCTACAATCAAAGATTACGCTTCGTACCACGTTGTTTCTGGTGGGCCGGCTTTCACTTCTGTCTATCTGGATCCCCGGGCATTAACCTTGGCCTTTCGTTGACCTTATGTTACCAGTGTAATGTAGAAAACGTTTCTGATAATAGGATTATTGAGGAGCGTGTTGTATTTGCAGTGAATGAGGAAAGAGGCAACATGCGATTATTAAGGTGCCAATCAGAAATATGTAAATTCGATGTATTCTTAGATAAGCGATTATTCAGTAAGAAAGACTAAAGACTAAGTCAAGAGCTCTGGCCTTGCCTATCCCAGATTGCTTATTTTGGTGTTTGGATGGGGCTTCAGGTTCTGGGCAGGAGTCAATGATCCGTTATGGGGCGCTCTCTGTAGATATACCGCATGGGCCCTTGATAGCCTAGGGTTGCCTGTATCTGATGTTCTATGCATAAGGAGGTAGAGATAAGGGGGTTTGATTTGCTGACCCGTCTAAATCTAGACTAGTTGGGGAGGATATCCCTGAAATGCTTAAATAGACTAAAGTATGTGATTAACATTTCAAAAGCCAAATCATATCAATCAATGATAAACACGTTGCGCAAAGCAATTTGTCGTCTGCGTGCACCTGAGGATCTAGCAATCGTTGTGGGGATTTCTGCTTACTAGCGACTGGCCGTTAGACGCACCGGGCTGATGACTAGCGGGCCCGTGGCCGATAGTGGCTCCCGTGTACTTTGTTGCCTCGTGTATGTCCGGTTTGGGTCTTTGCTGTCCACACGCGGCCACACTCGGCATGTGGCTGCGCTCATGTCTTTTATTGGCAGCTGGCCTTAAAGTGCCAGCACCAGGTCTCATGCCCCGTCTGTTCCTGTTGGCACGGTTTTTGTATGCACGTTCAGCAAAGGTTCATTGACTCAAGTCTCATTAGTCCACTGCAGGTCATTCATTCAGCGGCATCTCCTCTTTTACACGGTGCTCAGAGTAATCGGTCACCAGGGAAATCCGCGTACAGGGTGTTTTTCTCGAAGGGGGGGTTACTGATTCCTTTCGTACGTCGTACCATTGTGTCTGAGTCACGGAGACGGCTCTGGCGTTTGTTAGTATGGCTCCTTTAGGGACGCGTTTCCATCAGATAAAGAGCACCAATCTCACCGCCATCCCCCCGCGTGGAAATGTTTTGCAGAGTTGCCCTGCAGCCAAAGGAGCTCATTAGCTTGTAACGCTGGATGTTAATTAGCCGTTAGTTACATGCCGGCTGCCCCATCACAGAATCTCTCGTTAGCCGCCGAGGTCTGTGCCGGGAATCCCTCGTACGATGAGCCTGACTTCACTTGGGGTGTAGGAACAGCCGAGTGTTTGTGCGTTACTCCTGTTTGTGAAAAAGAATAATTGCTTACGATTGGAGCGACGAGTGGAATACAGATTTGCACGTCGTTCTATGCAGTTTTCTTTTAGTTCTTGAGGTCATTCTCTATGTCCTCATTTGCGGGTGTATTTAGTGATCCTCGGTTCCTGCGCCGCTTCCCCCGTTTCCCCCGTTGTTATCGTTGACACGTCCTTCCGCTAACATAATCCCAACTGCAATGTGTAAATAAGTCCTAGCTGTTCAGTGCTAACATTTTGTCAAATCCCTAGACTTTTACACCAAAACCAGAGTTATGGAGATTCCAGCGCATGCGCCTCTACCTGGCGACGTATCGCCTCCTTAATTAAAGAGAACCTAGAGAAACGGATCAGCAAAGCACGTAATGCAAGCCTGTATCTCCGTATCTGTAATAGAGAATTTCAGCAACCTGTTTTCAGCTCCTTTTCTACCCAACACGGTTTGTAGCGGCGTCTTTGACGACAGCGGGCCAGACAGAATCCTGCCCCCCCCAGCTACGATTTGGCTTCAGCTACTTGTCATGTACGAGGCTATTGTTCTCGAAACATTCATCTACAATATGAGAGGTGCTAGTGTGATGGTTACGGAAAACCAACATGGCCAAGGCGTTGTGTGAATTATATATATATATATATATAACAGTATGTGGCTTCAGATTCAGAGCAGGGCTTTTTCGAGCTGTGTCCCAGATATTAGATCCCTGGATATAAAGTAGCCGTACGAAAGGACGCAGTCTGCCAATAGTGCCACTGATTGCCCTCCGTCCTGCCTGTTGGATGAATGTTTCTGGGTAGGATGATTACGTTTGCGGCTCCTTCATACTTAAATGTCCTTACTGTCGCGATGCTACTGAATTCCCGCGTGAGCTGCGATTCCCAACACCTTGATTTTATACAAACTCTTTACAAGCGGTCATCTCGGTGACCCCAAACTTCTAACCTCTACTTCCAAATCACCCGACGCTGGCTCCAGAGTGCTTAGAGAAAGACAAAGTGTCCGCTCATTTATTCTGCCTGTCTCCTTTTCCGGTCCACCTTTCTTCCACAACAGGTAGACAAATATTATTTCCACATCTTACGAGCCTTCAATTCATATAAGAAACAAAACATTGTTCAAATAGTCACGTGTTGGGTTGGGGTGTCATATGAAGGTTATGGGGTGTCATATGCGTGTGGCTATGTAATGTGTATAATCTCCCCACGTGACGTGGCCTATCCGAGCACACCAGCGCTTAGGTATCTCACAATCCTTCTACAGCTTTGATTTGGTGGGAAATATCACGTCTTTTATGCACAAAAACCTTGTCTAAATTAATTAGTTTGGCCGCAAGGTTCTCGAGCCGCCCCGGCCAACGCTAGTAAGAGATCTTGAAGATGCGCCGACAGCAACGCTAATTGAATTCTTTGTGTGGAAATGTAACATCCCTACCTTGTGATTACAGGCAGCGGAAATTGCAAAAGAGCAAGAGGACAACCTGAAGGCCGAATCCGAGAAGGCTGAGTACGTTTCTCTTGTTTGCTTTGAATGCTGATTATTAATTAGATCAAGTCGAATTACATTAAATGGACTAAAACGCGCTTTGAACTTCATTAACTTGCTATCAAAGCATCCGTCTCCCAAAGTACTTCAAAGAACAGAGAAAGCTGATGGAAAATGCGAAACGCGTGTATGCGCTTTAGAGATGTACGCAGCACCTTTCTGGTTTAGAGCGTAATCCGGGCCAGGTGCCGTTATGTGGTCTATTCCGTGACCAAGTAAGACTTTCTGAAAGGGGTACACTGTGTATGAATACATTAGGAAATGAGGTCCCTGTCCTGAGGAGCTTACAGTCTAAGTAAGATTATACCTAGATTCTGTAAGAAGCATAATTCTTTAGCGCTTTTGAGAATCCTTAACACATGAATGAAATCCCCCCCCCCACAATATTATATCGTGTAACGCTGGCACGAGGTGTAATAGCGGGACATCTACTTCAATAACACCTGGGAAGCCATCTGTTGGCGATCCAGTGTCTGAAATATATGGGCACTTCTGCCCGTGTAACATTTTGCGCAACTTAGCAATGTCTTGGCACGGGTGACTAAAATGAGTCCTAATGTGTTTGACTAGCTTAGGTTCACCTGTTTGTTAGCCAAAGTCATTGTACTCTTTACGTCAGCACATAATCGTACAATTTTCTCAGCATGGAAGACGGTGAGAAAAAGGACAAAGCAAAGGCCGAGGAAGAGTCTGAATTCCTTGAGAGCAAGGAGGGTAAAATCAAGAAGAGAAGACGCGGCCAGAAGAAAGAGGAGCCTGAAGCGCTAATGGCAAACTTCCTGGCCGGCTTGGAGATCTACCAAACTAAGATGCTGGTAAGAGATTATGATTATATTCTTCCTAAGGAAAGAAAAGTGTCAGCTGGGCCCGGTTCTTTGTGCGTTAATTAAGTAAAAACCATTATTTTGAGGTGTAACTCAACCCTCTTAATGGGGTTCCAACAGCGAGTGCCTACGCCCTGTGCTTAGCGCTTGGATGGGTCCCGGCTACCGAGACTTTTATTATTATCGCGTTCAACGAGTGACTTTGCCCGGTTTCACAAAAGTTTCAAATCCAACGAGCGCGTCGTAAGATTCTGTCCCGGTTGAGTTCCCTGTCTGCTCAGGCCAAGCCGTAACGCTAGTGATGTTCAATAATAGCGTCTACACGTACAGGCACCTGTATCTGTCCCGCCACCTCAAGCTCACGTGACATTTTCAGGTTTAGCGTGTTGTTAACTAATAACGATTCCTGCATGGAAGCCGAAATGTCTCCTTTATCTAAGGTGACTCTTTAGCCTTTTGTCTTCTTCCGTACGGGGCGCTTTTATTAGACCGGTTCTAGTTACCATTCGTTTAGAAGAAGCAAGATTGTAAACATTGGGACCTTTCCCCAGACTATAACGTTTCCTATCTAAAATGTCTTGCCGTGTGGCTTTGAGCGTCCAAACGTTCTAATCGTATCATCTGTTTTGCTGAGAGGGGAAAGGAAAACGATTCGGAGTAAAGAATGATCAGACGAGGCCAGCGGAACGTCTGCTTCTGAGCTGTTACTGAAATCAGCAAGGCCGAGCTTAGGAAGACAGAGGCTCCCCCCTCCCCCTCGCCTTGTGACCCCCTGCCTAATCCATACGGCGCATATCTCCCGTAACATTTCATCGGGACTTGTGATTAGCAGCCCGGTTTGGCTATACGTGGCCAACCTATCTCTCTCTCGTGCTATTTCAATTGCCCCCATAAAAGCACGTATGTCAGATTTCATGTGATCTGCTGTGGTTTATTGATTAGATATATATATATATCACAGGCATTTAATTCCGGCGAGTACAATAGATCACCAGAAACGTAACGTCTAACCCTTTTTCTTGATTTCAGAATTACCTGGCCCGAAATTTCTACAATCTCAGATTTCTTGCCCTGTTTGTCGCATTCGCCATTAACTTCATCCTGTTGTTCTACAAGGTAAAACACTCGCTAGAATGTCGTTTCCTTAATGTTTCTCTGGCCGTCGGTCATAGCGCGGTAGGAATAGAATCTTTTGTTACGTTCGTATTTAATTCTTTTCCTGTGCGAGGTTTCTTTGATGACCGACATTTCAGCGCCTGTTTCCCCAGACAGGCTTTTCTCGTCTCTTTTACGCAGCAGCAGCACCTCGCCGCTTTAGCCTGCACGCCGCTCGTTATGGCGCTTAGCTGGCCGAGTGCGTGGCAGGAGGGATGGACAATGAAATGTTTTTTTTTTCCGTTTTTTTAATACTTTAAACAAACAACTTAAAGCCAAATGTTAACTGTAAAAGTTTTTGAGAGCATTTAGGATTGAGAAGCTCGTCCCTGGGTCTGCCGCCATCACAGCTATGTAAAGCGTTTGAATGCTTAGTCACGGCGAACCGTCTACGGGTTATCGGAAGCTCGGGGTATATTTGTGCGAGCGGTCCTCATCGGATGTGAATCCGCTTGCTGCTCCGCAGGTGACGGAGGAACCTTCCCGTGAAGAGCCAGACTCCGACTCCAAGGTGTGGAAATCGTACGGAGAAGAGGAGGAGGAGGATGCAGACGAAGGCGCGGTTTATTTTGTGCTGCAAGAGAACACCGGTTACATGGCTCCGACCCTCCGCATCCTTGCTATCATCCATACCGTAATCTCGTTTGTCTGCGTTATCGGATATTACTGCTTGAAGGTACGATATACCTGAACGAACGCGTCAAATGTTGATGATAGAGTTGACGGTAGTACCTTCAGGAAGCTGGCCGATGAGTTGTAGGTCCTGGGGTTATATTCAAGATGCAGGTACCCTCTAAGGGGGTTAAAAGTGCTGGCACCGTGAACGGATGCTTTATACCCCAGTCACAAAGCCATACCGCCTCCTTCCCTGACAGCAGGTCCACGCGATGTATTTCACATTTTGTTCACGTTTGCGATTGCAGGTATCCACCTGGCACGGGGATTAGATATATGCGCCCATCAATTAATCAATCAGTCAATCCCAGCAGACCCCGTTTCCTTGTTATATCTTTACCTGTAGGACAGCGTCGATAATTATATTTATAAAACAAAAGCTCAGCATTGGGGATGAATAGAAGTGCCCTTTTAACGCAAACAAAGAATTCCACGGAATGCTTTTGGTTGCCGGTTCCGCAATTCATTCACAATAACAACAACAACAACAACACCTTGTCTCCCCAGCGAGCTTATAGTAAAGTGAATAAAGGCAGATTCACATGGAAGGGATTAGCAGCAGTCCCACCTGTGGCTGATCCGCTATCCGACACTAAACTCGAATAGAAATGTTAATAAGGCTGCCAGATGTTAGGTGACATTATTCCCTCTCCCCAAAGGTTCCTCTCGTGGTATTTAAACGAGAGAAAGAAATTGCTCGCAACGTGGAGTTTGACGGTCTGTACATCACGGAGCAGCCGTCAGACGACGACATCAAAGGGCAGTGGGACCGGCTCGTCATAAACACCCCGTAAGTCGCGCGCCTTGGATCCGCCACGTCTTCTCGGTGACAAAGAAACAAACCTCGGCTGTGGATATAAGCGATGGCTACCATGGCGTTATGCCGGGGGTTATAGATAATAAAATCTATATCTATCTATCTATCTGACATCTGTACATCATCCACACAGTCATTGTTACCCGAGTGCTCTGCGGGAGTCCTTCTGTGTCTCTGTGGCAGAGCACTCGGGTAACAGCCTGCCAGTCCGAAACCATACGGCAAAGGATAGCGGAGACTCGGTGCCGAGAACAATCTAGATGTTAAAAGGGGGTAAAACGCAGTACTGTATGTTTTGCTTGTTTGTTTGTTTGTTTGATTAAAAACAACACCATATATCCTTTTTTATGTGTTTGTAGGTCGTTTCCTAATAATTACTGGGATAAATTTGTGAAGAGGAAGGTAAGTCACGTAACTGGCCACATTAGCTTGCGATCCACTTCTCTAGCGGTGCGCTTAGTGGTAAAAGCAATCAGTATTTTTAAAGAAGAAGTATCGAACGATATCGAAATGTAACGAAGCGCCTGGTCAGTGACTTGAAATGTAAATACGTTGGTGCATACACCCTCCCGGAGGTGTTTGTAAGACTACGATCCCATCCAAAAGCCAATATGTTTAGCGGTATTATTACATGGGGGTAACTAATAACCCCCGGCCAGCGACTCCCCTTCTGGAGAGCGGACACGCGGCACTGATCTGGAGTGATGGCTGAGCGGTACGTCCAAAACCGCGTGACTGCATTATGGGCGCGTGGCGCGATCGGTCTGCGCACCCGATGCATTTCGCTACCTCTGGTTTGGGCTAGCCGCAGGCTTAGGGGGATGTCGGATCTGTTGGCGAGAGTAAGCTGTTGTTAGGGGGTTTCAGACGCGAGCCCTTTAGTAAATATCTCTATCGATATCGTTTCCAGCGTGCCCGGGTGCGCCTCAGAAAAACGATTTGCGCTTTGTCGCTTTTTTGTGTGCAATTTCACATTGTGATCAGAGCGTTACATCCACCGGCTGAAGTTACCATGGATATTAAGTCTCGGGGAAGAGATGTTAAAAGAAGTCCCTGGTGAACGCCAGGTGAATTTACTGCACCGGAACGCCGGCGGCTACGCCTGTAAATTAAACTTCCAAAGAACGGCCTTCCGTCATAGAGGGAGAATATATATATATAAAACGCCGATACGTTTCTGGGGAACTGCCCGGGGGGGGCGGGATGCTTTCATTGATGTGTCTGTGATTGTGTGCATGCGCTCGCCTCTTCCTCCCTTTTGGTTCCTTTGATCTGCCAAATGTAATTGTTCTCTGCCTGTGATAATGTATTGTGGGACTTTACATCGGCACAGCGATTTGGGTCACATTGCGCTGCAAATAATCATCCCTTTGAGAATGTGTTGTTTTCACAAATGCTTAAAGTACCAAACGTCATGTTCCTCTGGGAGGGGGAGGGGAGGCAAGTAACGTCGCCCAACCCAGTCTCCTTCTACGTTGAGTTTGTCGCCGGCAGTGTCTTTCTCTCTCTCTCTCTCCGTTTATCTGTTGTACATCAAACGGCACATCAAAGTGTGGCGCGATTACAAATGATTTACCGATGAAATGGAATTCTGAAATGATGGCTGGTC
>VKOC01000008.1:30120972-30132534 GCA_009364415.1 Spea multiplicata
GGCATATAGGGAGGTATAAGGCATATCTGGAGGCAGAGTGGCGTATAGAGGGTTAAAAGGCATTTCTGGAGGCAGAGTGGCATTAAGGGGGTTAAAAGGCATTTCACAGAGCACTCTGCCTCCAGAAATGCCTTATACCTGGATCTTAGTCTCATAGTCAGACCTATTTGAGGTCTGATTATAAGACGAGGGGTATTTTTCTGAGGATTTGCTTATAATTTGCGTCTTATAATTGAGCAAATACGGTAAATGTCTGATAGCGGATCCATGCCGGTGCCTCTTTTAAGTAAGGAGTGCATTGTTGCTCTTCTCTGTCCCGCAGTGGCCCAAAACAAGAGCGCTCCAAAAGAGTAGGCTGCGCTTCAGGAACGTCTCTGCCAGCTTTCCCTATGTCACATGTAGCAGTTGCTATTAGGCAAAAGGCAGACGAGCAAATCGGTTGCAGGAATTGCTTGTAATACGGCCTTAAACTTTATAGCAAAAAGAAACATTTGTTCCAAAAGACTGCTGGGTGCTTCCCCAAAAAAAGAATAACACGAGGGAAACGGTAATCACCGCCGCCGCCTCCCCAGAGAGCTTACCGCGCGCTTATTCTTTCCCGAGGTCTCGATTTGGTCTGTACATCTTCAGCATTTGAGCTTCATTCCTCCTAACCTAATTTCTCCTCCGCCATTTGAATCTAAAGTGCTGAGCTCCAGATTATGGATGTATCACCAGCTGCCCCTTCTGAGAAAGGAAAATCAAATCCTATCGAATTAGCATAGTACTAAATGTATTTACATATATTACGAAATGTATTTACATAGATTTAGCATTTTAATTTCCAGTTTACCGGTTCAACATTCCGAAAAAGGGCTATTGTTGTTCTGTAAAGTAAGGCAAATGCTCGGTCTGCCATTCATTTTGTTTGATTCATCGTCCTTGCAGGGAATGTGGTGAATGGAACCATCGGCAAGCAAATGGTGGACACTCTTGTGGAATCTTCAAGCAATGTCGAAATGATCTTGAAGTTCTTTGATATGTTCTTGAAACTGAAGGATCTAACGAGCTCTGACGCGTTCAAAGAGTACGATCCGGAAGGCAAAGGCATCATATCCAAGAAAGAATTCCAGAAGGCCATGGAGGGCCAGAAGCAATATGCCCAGTCAGAAATTGAATTCCTCCTTTCCTGCGCCGAGGCGGATGAAAACGATATGTTCAACTATGTCGAATTTGTCGATCGATTTCACGAACCAGCAAAGGACATTGGCTTCAACGTAGCTGTTTTGTTGACTAACCTCTCGGAACATATGCCGAATGATTCCCGACTCCAGTGTCTGCTAGATCCCGCAAATAGCGTGCTGAGTTACTTTGCTCCGTATCTTGGACGTATCGAGATCATGGGCGGAGCCAAAAGGATAGAAAGAGTTTACTTTGAGATCAGCGAGTCGAGCCGAACGCAGTGGGAGAAGCCCCAAGTCAAGGAGTCCAAGAGACAGTTCATATTTGATGTGGTCAACGAAGGCGGAGAACAGGAGAAGATGGAATTGTTTGTGAACTTCTGTGAAGACACCATCTTTGAGATGCAGTTGGCCTCCCAAATCTCCGAGTCTGATGCAGCCGAGCGGCCTGAGGAAGAAGAGGAAGAGGAATCTCACCACGTGATGGAGGTTGGTGAAGAGAAAGAAGAGGCCGAGTCTCTTGAATCTTCTTCAGCTTTCATCATAGCTTGCGCAGCGCTTAAAAAGAACACATCCGGTTTCCTGAAAATGTTGACTTTAAAAAATGTGGGCAAGCAGTTCCGGAAAGTGAAGAAAATGACTATGAAGGAACTGGTGAAGGTCTTTTTCTCCTTTTTCTGGATGCTGTTTGTTGGTGTGTTTCAATTTGTATTTACTATAGTATGGGGAGTGTTTCAGATACTGTGGAGCACAGTTTTCGGAGGAGGCTTAGTAGAAGGGGCCAAAAATATTAAAGTCACCAAACTATTGGGAGATATGCCCGACCCGACCCAGTTTGGGATCCACGACGATGTCCTGGACGCTGAGAAAGCAGATGCCTCGGAACGTGGCTCGTCCACAGAACTCACGCATCTTCTAAAAGGAGAGAAAGGGGATGCAGAGATGTCGGATGTATTTGGCGTACATTTGAAAAAAGAAGGTTCAAAGCACGGCCACGACGTCGGGCTCGGCGACTACTCTGAGGTTGTACACGCAGAGAGCACCACCAGTTTAGAAAGTGCTGTCCATAAGCAGAGAAAAGCTCTTGTAAGTAATTGATATGACCTATTTTTATTAGTAGTACATGTTGTTTGATTGAATTAAAAATAACGTGAACTGTAAAGACTTTCCAGGCAAGAGCGCGATGGGCCGGCATTTGACTCCAGTGTGCTGAAAACCAAAGTATACTGTGAAAGGGGGATTTGGTCTCCTTTATCAACACCAACGCTCGCGTAACCCAGGCTTCACTCCGTCGAAGCAAACCCGCATGTTGGGTATGCCAATCTAACCATCGTTTCGTATGGCCGATGTAAGTCTGTGCGTTTAAGCTCATGCAGTAGGAATTGTAATATTTGTTCATAGAGAGCCTAGGCTAGAAATGTGACATCATTTGCTGATCTGCTTATATACGTAGCAGATATCGGAGGGGCGAGCGTGTTTTTTGAGGACCGACGTTGAGAAAGTAAGCGACAAGTCAACTTTGTGTTTCGGGCCATAGTCTGTGAAGCTGCAAATGACAGCATGCTCCCTTCCTACGTGTGTAAGAAGGGTAATGAGGCAGACACGGCTTGTTAGTTATGCATATTAGTCAGCAGATGGTCTGCCATGTAGCCTACAGGCAACTGTTACTCTTGACTTTATTGTTGCAGATCTGACAGTATACTTTATATTCAGACACCCCTCGCGGTCTCTTGAAGGGTGGGATCCACGTGTCGGAAGAGCTCTCGTTTTTAAGATGAAAGCATCCCTCTTCTTTGTTAACTTGTCCTGTAGATTCCTAGTTGTTTATTCATTGTAAGCAAACTACCGCGAGCCTGTGAGCTTTTGGTGAACATGAGCACCGGGGCAATTTACAGGCATTAAGAAATGAGGCCAAGGGCGCTTATCCGGCGTAACTGGGATGTTAATTGTTGAATTGCTTGAAGACGGAGCGGTTCATTCTTCTGCAGGGCATTCTGCTATGGGAATTCCTACCCTGGTTTCTGGTTTCTGGTTTTCACTTAGTCTCGCTCTGTCTATCATCCACCCATCCATCTACAATCAAAGATTACGCTTCGTACCACGTTGTTTCTGGTGGGCCGGCTTTCACTTCTGTCTATCTGGATCCCCGGGCATTAACCTTGGCCTTTCGTTGACCTTATGTTACCAGTGTAATGTAGAAAACGTTTCTGATAATAGGATTATTGAGTGTGTTGTATTTGCAGTGAATGAGGAAAGAGGAAACATGCGATTATTAAGGTGCCAATCAGAAATATGTAAATTCGATGTATTCTTAGATAAGCGATTATTCAGTAAGAAAGACTAAAGACTAAGTCAAGAGCTCTGGCCTTGCCTATCCCAGATTGCTTATTTTGGTGTTTGGATGGGGCTTCAGGTTCTGGGCAGGAGTCAATGATCGGTCATGGGGCGCTCTCTGTAGATATACTGCATGGGCCCTTGATAGCCTAGGGTTGCCTGTATCTGATGTTCTATGCATAAGGAGGTAGAGATAAGGGGGTTTGATTTGCTGACCCGTCTAAATCTAGACTAGTGGGGGAGGATATCCCTGAAATGCTTAAATAGACTAAAGTATGTGATTAACATTTCAAAAGCCAAATCATATCAATCAATGATAAACACGTTGTGCAAAGCAATTTGTCGTCTGCGTGCACCTGAGGATCTAGCAATCATTGTGTGGATTTCTGCTTACTAGCGACTGGCTGTTAGACGCACCGGGCTGATGACTAGCGGGCCCGTGGCCGATAGTGGCTCCCGTGTACTTTGTTGCCTCGTGTATGTCCGGTTTGGGTCTTTGCTGTCCACACGCGGCCACACTCTGGAAACGTGTGGGAACGTGGCATGTGGCTGCGCTCATGTCTTTTATCGGCAGCTGGCCTTAAAGTGCCAGCACCAGGTCTCATGCCCCGTCTATTCCTGTTGGCACGGTTTTAGTATGCATGTTCAGCCAAGGTTCATTGACTCAAGTCTCATTAGTCCACTGCAGGTCATTCATTCAGCAGCATCTCCTCTTTTACACGGTGCTCAGAGTAATCGGTCACCAGGGAAATCCGCGTACAGGGAGTTTTTCTCGAAGGGGGGGGGTTACTGATTCCTTTCGTACGTCGTACCATTGTGTCTGAGTCACGGAGACGGCTCTGGCGTTTGTTAGTATCGCTGCAGCCAAAGGAGCTCATTAGCTTGTAACGCTGGATGTTAATTAGCCGTTAGTTACATGCCGGCTGCCCCATCACAGAATCTCTCGTTAGCCGCCGAGGTCTGTGCCGGGAATCCCTCGTACGATGAGCCTGACTTCACTTGGGGTGTAGGAACAGCCGAGTGTTTGTGCGTTACTCCTGTTTGTGAAAAAGAATAATTGCTTACGATTGGAGCGACGAGTGGAATACAGATTTGCACGTCGTTCTATGCAGTTTTCTTTTAGTTCTTGAGGTCATTCTCTATGTCCTCATTTGCGGGTGTATTTAGTGATCCTCGGTTCCTGCGCCGCTTCCCCCGTTTCCCCCGTTGTTATCGTTGACACGTCCTTCCGCTAACATAATCCCAACTGCAATGTGTAAATAAGTCCTAGCTGTTCAGTGCTAACATTTTGTCAAATCCCTAGACTTTTACACCAAAACCAGAGTTATGGAGATTCCAGCGCATGCGCCTCTACCTGGCGACGTATCGCCTCCTTAATTAAAGAGAACCTAGAGAAACGGATCAGCAAAGCACGTAATGCAAGCCTGTATCTCCGTATCTGTAATAGAGAATTTCAGCAACCTGTTTTCAGCTCCTTTTCTACCCAACACGGTTTGTAGCGGCGTCTTTGACGACAGCGGGCCAGACAGAATCCTGCCCCCCCCAGCTACGATTTGGCTTCAGCTACTTGTCATGTACGAGGCTATTGTTCTCGAAACATTCATCTACAATATGAGAGGTGCTAGTGTGATGGTTACGGAAAACCAACATGGCCAAGGCGTTGTGTGAATTATATATATATATATATATAACAGTATGTGGCTTCAGATTCAGAGCAGGGCTTTTTCGAGCTGTGTCCCAGATATTAGATCCCTGGATATAAAGTAGCCGTACGAAAGGACGCAGTCTGCCAATAGTGCCACTGATTGCCCTCCGTCCTGCCTGTTGGATGAATGTTTCTGGGTAGGATGATTACGTTTGCGGCTCCTTCATACTTAAATGTCCTTACTGTCGCGATGCTACTGAATTCCCGCGTGAGCTGCGATTCCCAACACCTTGATTTTATACAAACTCTTTACAAGCGGTCATCTCGGTGACCCCAAACTTCTAACCTCTACTTCCAAATCACCCGACGCTGGCTCCAGAGTGCTTAGAGAAAGACAAAGTGTCCGCTCATTTATTCTGCCTGTCTCCTTTTCCGGTCCACCTTTCTTCCACAACAGGTAGACAAATATTATTTCCACATCTTACGAGCCTTCAATTCATATAAGAAACAAAACATTGTTCAAATAGTCACGTGTTGGGTTGGGGTGTCATATGAAGGTTATGGGGTGTCATATGCGTGTGGCTATGTAATGTGTATAATCTCCCCACGTGACGTGGCCTATCCGAGCACACCAGCGCTTAGGTATCTCACAATCCTTCTACAGCTTTGATTTGGTGGGAAATATCACGTCTTTTATGCACAAAAACCTTGTCTAAATTAATTAGTTTGGCCGCAAGGTTCTCGAGCCGCCCCGGCCAACGCTAGTAAGAGATCTTGAAGATGCGCCGACAGCAACGCTAATTGAATTCTTTGTGTGGAAATGTAACATCCCTACCTTGTGATTACAGGCAGCAGAAATTGCAAAAGAGCAAGAGGACAACCTGAAGGCCGAATCCGAGAAGGCTGAGTACGTTTCTCTTGTTTGCTTTGAATGCCGATTATTAATTAGATCGAGTCGAATTACATTAAATGGACTAAAACGCGCTTTGAACTTCGTAAACTTGCTATCAAAGCATCCGTCTCCCAAAGTACTTCAAAGAACAGAGAAAGCTGATGGAAAATGCGAAACGCGTGTCTGCGCTTTAGAGATGTACGCAGCACCTTTCCGGTTTAGAGCGTAATCCGGGCCAGGTGCCGTTATGTGGTCTATTCTGTGACCAAGTCAGACTTTCTGAAAGGGGTACACTGTGTATGAATACATTAGGAAAGGAGGTCCCTGCCCTGAGGAGCTTACAGTCTAAGTAAGATTATACCTAGATTCTGTAATAATTCTGCATAATTCTTTAGCGCTTTTGAGGCGCAGGACAATATTATATTGTGTAACGCTGGCACGAGGTGTAATAGTGGGACATCTACTTCAATAACACCTGGGAAGCCATCTGTTGGCGATCCAGTGTCTGAAATATATGGGCGCTTGACTAGCTTAGGTTCACCTGTTAGCCAAAGTCATTGTACTCTTGACGTCAGCACATAATCGTACAATTTTCTCAGCATGGAAGACGGTGAGAAAAAGGACAAAGCAAAGGCAGAGGAAGAGTCTGAATTCCTTGAAAGCAAGGAGGGTAAAATCAAGAAGAGAAGACGCGGCCAGAAGAAAGAGGAGCCCGAAGCGCTAATGGCAAACTTCCTGGCCGGCTTGGAGATCTACCAAACTAAGATGCTGGTAAGAGATTAGGATTATATTCTTCCTAAGGAAAGAAAAGTGTCAGCTGGGCCCGGTTCTTTGTGCGTTGTGGTTCTCTTTTGTGCGTTAATTAAGTAAAAACCATTATTTTGAGGTGTAACTCAACCCTCTTAATGGGGTTCCAACAGCGAGTGCCTACGCCCTGTGCTTAGCGCTTGGATGGGTCCCGGCTACCAAGACCTTTATTATTATCGCGTTCAAAGAGTGACTTTGCCCAGTTTCACCAAAGGTTCAAATCCAACGAGCGCGTCATAAGATTCTGTCCCGGTTGAGTTCCCTGTCTGCTCAGGCCAAGCCGTAACGCAAGTGATGTTCAATAATAGCGTCTACACGTACAGGCACCTGTATCTGTCCCACCACCTCAAGCTCACGTGACATTTTCCGGTTTAGCGTGTTAACTAATAACGATTCCTGCATGGAAGCCGAAATGTCTCCTTTATCTAAGGTGACGCTTTAGCCTTTTGTCTTCTTCCGTACAGGGCGCTTTTATTAGACCGGTTCTGGTTACCATTCATGTAGAAGAAGCAAGATTCTAAACATCGGTCCTGATGTCGAATGATGGGACCTTTCCCCAGACTATAACGTTTCCTATCTAAAATGTCTTGCCGTGTGGCTTTGAGCGTCCAAACGTTCTAATCGTATGTGTTTTGCTGAGAGGGGCGAGGAAAACGATTCGGAGGCCAGCGGAACGTCTGCTTCTGAGCTGTTACTGAAATCAGCGGGCCGAGCTTGACCCGAGCTTCAGAAGACAGAGCCCCTCGCCTTGTGACCCCCTGCCTAATCCATACGGCACATATCATTGGGACTTGTGATTAGCAGCCCGGTTTGGCTATACGTGGCCAACCTATCTCTCTCTCGTGCTATTTATTTCAATTGCCCCCATAAAAGCACGTATGTCAGATTTCATGTGATCTGCTGCGGTTTATTGATTAGATATATATATATGGCAGGCATTTCATTCCGGCGAGTACAATAGATCACGGGAAACGTAACGTCTAACCCTTTTTCTTGATTTCAGAATTACCTGGCCCGAAATTTCTACAATCTCCGATTTCTTGCCCTGTTTGTCGCATTCGCCATTAACTTCATCCTGTTGTTCTACAAGGTAAAACACTCGCTAATGTTTCTCTGGCCGTCGGTCATAGCGCGGTAGGAATAGAATCTTTTGTTACATTCGTATTTAATTCTTTTCCTGTGCGAGGTTTCTTTGAAGGCCAACATTTCAGCGCCTGTTCCCCCAGACAGGCTTTTCTCGTCTCTTTTACACAGCAGCAGCACCTCGCCGCTTTACCCTGCACGCCGCTCGTTATGGCGCTTAGCTGGCCGAGTGCGTGGCAGGAGGGATGGACAATGACATTTTTATTTTTTTATTTTTTTTATACTTTAAACTTAAAGCCAAATGTTAACTGTAAACGTTTTTGAGAGCATTTAGGATTGAGAAGCTCGTCCCTCGGTCTGCCGCCATCACAGCTGTGTAAAGCGTTTGAATGCTTAGTCCCGGCGAACCGTCTACGGGTTATCGGAAGCTTGGGGGTATATTTGTGTGAGCGGTCCTCATCGGATGCGAATCCGCTTGCTGCTCCGCAGGTGACGGAGGAACCTTCCCGTGAAGAGCCAGACTCCGACTCCAAGGTGTGGAAATCGTATGGAGAAGAGGAGGAGGAGGATGCAGACGAAGGCGCGGTTTATTTTGTGCTGCAAGAGAACACCGGTTACATGGCTCCGACCCTCCGCATCCTTGCTATCATCCATACCGTAATCTCGTTTGTCTGCGTTATCGGATATTACTGCTTGAAGGTACGATATACCTGAACGAACGCGTAAAATGTTGATAGAGTTTACGGTAGTATCTTCAGGAAGCTGGCCGAGGAGTTGTAGGTCCTGGGGTTATATTCAAGATGCAGGTACCCTCTAAGGGGGTTAAAAGTGCTGGCACCGTGAACGGATGCTTTATACCCCAGTCACAAAGCCATACCGCCTCCTTCCCTGACAGCAGGTCCACGCGATGTATTTCACATTTTGTTCACGTTTGCGATTGCAGGTATCCACCTGGCACGGGGATTAGATATATGCGCCCATCAATTAATCAATCAGTCAATCCCAGCAGACCCCGTTTCCTTGTTATATCTTTACCTGTAGGACAGCGTCGATAATTATATTTATAAAACAAAAGCTCAGCATTGGGGATGAAGCGAAATGCCCTTTTAACGCAAACAAAGAATTCCACGGAATGCTTTTGGTTGCCGGTTCCGCAATTCATTCACAATAACAACAACAACAACACCTCGTCTCCCCAGCGAGCTTATAGTAAAGGCAGATTCACATGGAAGGGATTAGCAGCAGTCCCACCTGTGGCTGATCCGCTATCCGACACTAAACTCGAATAGAAATGTTAATAAGGCTGCCAGATGTTAGGTGACATTATTCCCTCTCCCCAAAGGTTCCTCTCGTGGTATTTAAACGAGAGAAAGAAATCGCTCGCAACGTGGAGTTTGACGGTCTGTACATCACGGAGCAGCCGTCAGACGACGACATCAAAGGGCAGTGGGACCGGCTCGTCATAAACACCCCGTAAGTCGCGCGCCTTGGATCCGCCACGTCTTCTCGGTGACAAAGAAACAAACCTCGGCTGTGGATATAAGCGATGGCTACCATGGCGTTATGCCGGGGGTTATAGATAATAAAATCTATATCTATCTATCTATCTGACATCTGTACATCATCCACACAGTCATTGTTACCCGAGTGCTCTGCGGGAGTCCTTCTGTGTCTCTGTGGCAGAGCACTCGGGTAACAGCCTGCCAGTCCGAAACCATACGGCAAAGGATAGCGGAGACTCGGTGCCGAGAACAATCTAGATGTTAAAAGGGGGTAAAACGCAGTACTGTATGTTTTGCTTGTTTGTTTGTTTGTTTGATTAAAAACAACACCATATATCCTTTTTTATGTGTTTGTAGGTCGTTTCCTAATAATTACTGGGATAAATTTGTGAAGAGGAAGGTAAGTCACGTAACTGGCCACATTAGCTTGCGATCCACTTCTCTAGCGGTGCGCTTAGTGGTAAAAGCAATCAGTATTTTTAAAGAAGAAGTATCGAACGATATCGAAATGTAACGAAGCGCCTGGTCAGTGACTTGAAATGTAAATACGTTGGTGCATACACCCTCCCGGAGGTGTTTGTAAGACTACGATCCCATCCAAAAGCCAATATGTTTAGTGGTATTATTACATGGGGGTAACTAATAACCCCCGGCCAGTGACTCCCCTTCTGGAGAGCGGACACGCGGCACTGATCTGGAGCGATGGCTGAGCGGTACGTCCAAAACGGCGTGACTGCATTATGGGCGCGCGGCGCGATCGGTCTCCGCACCCGATGCATTTCGCTACCTCTGGTTTGGGCTAGCCGCAGGCCTAGGGGGATGTCGGATCTGTTGGCGAGAGTAAGCTGTTGTTAGGGGGGTTTGAGACACGAGCCCTTTAGTAAATATCTCTATCGATATCGTTTCCAGTGTGCCCGGGTGCGCCTCAGAAAAACGATTTGCGCTTTGTCGCTTTTCTGTGCAATTTCACATTGTGATCGGAGCGTTGCATCCACCGGCTGAAGTTACCATGGATATTATTAAGTCTCGGGGAAGAGATGTGAAGTCCCTGGTGAACGCCAGGTGAATTAACTGCACCGGAACGCCGGCGGCTACGTCTGTAAATTAAACTTCCAAAGAACAGCCTTCCGTCATAGAGGGAGAATATATATATATAAACGCCGATACGTTTCTGGGGAACTGCCCGGGGGGGGCGGGATGCTTTCATTGATGTGTCTGTGATTGTGTGCATGCGCTCGCCTCTTCCTCCCTTTTGGTTCCTTTGATCTGCCAAATGTAATTGTTCTCTGCCTGTGATAATGTATTGTGGGACTTTACATCGGCACAGCGATTTGGGTCACATTGTGCTGCAAATAATCATCCCTTTGAGAATGTGTTGTTTTCACAAATGCTTAAAGTACCAAACGTCATGTTCCTCTGGGAGGGGGAGGGGAGGCAAGTAACGTCGCCCAACCCAGTCTCCTTCTACGTTGAGTTTGTCGCCGGCAGTGTCTTTCTCTCTCTCTCTCTCTCCGTTTATCTGTCGTACATCAAATGATTTACCGATGAAATGGAATTCTGAAATGATGGCTGGTCAGTTATTCTGCCCCCCCAACATTGGCAACATTCTGACCAGTGGCAGACTTTAAGGAAATCGGGGAATTAGGAATCCATGTAAGTGGGGATTCAAGGTCAGTTAAACTCTTAGAAACAGGCATTCACATAGTAAGAGGTATCATGATACATTATTGCAGCGCTCGGTATTGAACCGCTCGTGTTTCCAGGGGCCGACTGGCTGACCTGGATATGGGGAAATTTTTATATATATAACTACAACAAACAACTATATGGTGTCTTTGTCGGCGCACGCTGTGCTGATGAACCTAATGTTATGTGATATGGGAGATGCAGATGTTTGTGTTTTGTAAAGTGTGTTTGAGTAGGTGCGTATGAATCATCTATGCGAGTCAGGAGCAGGCAGGCTTCATATATTCCTGGGGAGGCAGAGTCTCTAGGGCTAGGTGGCGTAAAGGTTAGATAATCTACAGAGCATACAAAGATCACATCTCTGTGATTCCTGTATTGTGTGAAAGTATGCAGTGTTGCAGTTGTGTGTGTATACACACACACACACACACATACACATATATGTATAGTAGT
>VKOC01000008.1:30136317-30149006 GCA_009364415.1 Spea multiplicata
GTGTTAATTTAGGGGATGCTGTGGTTGATGGGGTCTTTAGGGTTAATTTAATTAATTTAAAGTTAAAGTGCAGTTAGAGGTAAAGGGGGGCAAACTAATGGGAATCTAAATCCCGGGGGCAGTGAAGATTAACCCAGTACTTATTTATAAAAGTATGGTGTCAGTGTGATGCGAACGGGTCTGTGACTCTATGAGGGGACTATGAGATATCTGGGGGGTATAAAGCATATCTGGGGAGAACAGAGTGACATATCTGGGGGTATAAGGCATATAGGGTATATAAGGCATATGTGGGGAGGGCAGTGTGGCATGTCTGGGGAGGACGGAGTGGTGTATCAGGGTTAATCTTTTCAGATTAATCGAAAAAGTAATCGGCCAACTAATTGATTATGAAAATAATTGTTAGTTTCAGCCCTAAATAAAATATGCAGATTAAAATAAAGTAAATGACACATTCACACATGAACCTTTGCTTTTCCTCTCACTGATTTCTGGGCCTAGAACGTTTTGTGAATACAAAATCAGGATTCTGGATCAGTAAACATGAAATAGTTCTATTTATCCTAGGGATGCACAGAATACTGGAACCTAGGCATGATGGGACTGTGATTGCTACTAGCAATCACACTCCTATCATGCCAAGTCAGCCAGTACATGCTGGTAACAGGGTGGCTGTATGTGCAGACCCCATACTGCTGACAGCATCAATACACAAGGGGGCAGCTAGCCAGGTTTCAGCAAGTACTGGCTGACTTGGCATGATAGGAGTGTGATTTCTAACAGCAATCACAGTCCCATCATGCCTAGGTTTCAGCACTTACACATCCATGCTATCAGATCACACACACACAAATTCATTCATTCACAGAATCATTCCCTCAATCACGCAAACTCATTCCTGACTGCCAGCACCGCTAAACAACTGATGCACTCCCTCATAATCAATGCCTCTGCCAGACTAATCAGTCTCACCCGACGCTCTGCATGTGCCGCACCTCTCTGCGAGTCACTCCGCTGGCTCCCCACCCGTAGCAGAATTAAATTCAAAATACTCACTCTATGCTACAAAGCTCACGCTAACCAACACTGACCTGCTCCTCGCATCTTCACTCATCACCTCCTCCCCTGCCCGCCTACAGGACTTCCCTCGCGCAGCAAAAACCCTCTGCAACTCTCTTCCCCGTGCTGTCCCCGATCTCCCGCACTGACCCTTACGCATCCTTCAAACCGCTCCCTAGAACCTTTCTCTTCGGGAAGCTCTACCACCGGACTTGTCGTTCATTCTTGTACAGCGCTGAGGAATCTGTCTGCGCTTATAAATAAAGTTAGTTAATAATATGAATAATAAATACAGATTACTGGTGTAGTGTTACTGCCTGGGGGCTTGAGTCGCTGACCTAATATTAGATTTACATAAATATGTACTGGAATGCTATCTCGGCGACTGTAATTTTCATGACCAGCTGTATAAGGCAGGTCCCTCGTGTGTGTTGGTAATTTAGAGTTGATCAGCCAAGTACAAGACTTGCATTGCATAGCGTTAGATGAGAAAAAATGTTCATCACCTAGAAAATGTGATGAAAAGATAACGGCAAATCCCACAGCGCTTCACCAGAAGAGACGGCCTCGGTGTTTGCTCATGCGGCAGCGTGTAATGATGCAGATCACACACATGCGGGGATCATATGGGGCCGTACCGTGCCATTGCCTTGAAGACAATACCTATGAGACGTGGCAGCTGCCGTTTCTGTTATATAGACGCCATTGTCAGCGGATGCAGCCAGACACCGCTCCGAAGGCTTCCTACAACCGGCGTCCTCATCTGGAAGAAGTCCAGGGAACCTTGGAAGGCCCTGGAGGGGACGCATAACAGGGAGGTTAGACAGTAAAACCTGGCATTTGCTTTTTACAACCTTCCTGCCAGGTCGTCTGTACTTTAGGCTGTCTGGGCAATTAGAGGGCACAGCTCACTGAACACTGGGCAAATCTGTCCCATAGCCGTGCCTGCCCACCCCGCGCACTTACCATCTGTCTGCTCCCAGGGTGAGCAGATACAACACAACGCGCTCAAATTATTGGGGCTGCCGTGCAAATAATCACAGTTTATTGTGACTTGGCACGTTGATCTAATTATATGACTTTACTGTGTGCCCATAGCGTTCTATGCACAGAGGTATTCGCTAAGCGCTATAAAAAGCGTATAATATTTTGTGCAGGGCAGCGTATTTTGAGTCATTGTCCAGCTTTGTGCAGTCCAACGAGAAGCTGGTTTTATGCGGCTTATAAAAAGTACTTTCAAAGTGCCGCAAGCTAATTGCTAGTTGTAGTCAAGCACATATTGAGCATGTGCGGTGCCTGGGGGTACCTTTTGAGACTTTGTGGCCCAGTGGCAATTTTTCAGGGGAATGGGGCCTGGTGGCTCTTTTCTATACATGGGGTAGTGGAAGGAGGTGGAGGTTGGGACATTTGTACCGGGCCCCAGGATTTCTAATGGCAGCCCGGCAGGAGATTGTGCATCAACGGCACTCAGCAGCACACCGGGTAGGAAAGCCGTTAAACAGTACAATAAAATCCTCCATGTTTCCTACTCTAAGCTTCTTGAGTCTCTTGTTGGCGGGTAATGAAAAAAATGACACAGAAATCCCAAAATGCCAGCCCGCCTTGATTGTAGTCAGCGCCGTGTCTCCCAAGTGATGCAACCAATTGTAACAAGCAATTCTAAAACATAAAATGATAGAAACAATATAGTTTGATATGGTGAAAAAGTTGGTTATCTTGGGTACAGATGTTTCTGCTTGTGTGTGTAGATAGATGTATACTCATTTATACTTTCTCATTTATGTCCCGTGTGCCATCGCACCCAAAGTACGTACTGTTTGTTTAAACAGCTGCTGGTATCTGGAAAAAATAATAATTCTCTTTGAGGCCTCGTAGAGATTATTCAGGTAAGATTAGTAGCGACCGGATTATAGTGGGCTTGTTGACCGTGGCCCACACTGATCAGTATAGGAACCGTATGAAAGTGTCACGGGAGGCCACGCCGCTCTTTCATTTGATAAGCATCTCTCCGCATTTAGCATTTGTCGAATAACGTGTTTTCAAACCAAAACTAGATGAAGAGGCTGCCTGTTTTCGGAGCTTGTCTACATTTGATTGGATTACACGCGAGCGCTCTATCTACAGATAAACTGCTTTAAGCTTAGATTATCCGAGCTTGTAATGTTTTGTGGCCAGAGTGTGTTTACTGTAGGGATTGTTATTTTGGTGATTTATTCTGATTGACAAAGGAAACGGTCCCTTATCTTTCAGCCGGCACCGAGCCGGCTCTGCCAGACAAAGCAGGTGTCTGAGAAAGTGTTTTGCTGGAACAATTGTGCGGACAATGCCGGCCGAGAGTGTTTGAGGCTTTTTATCGCCGAAGCTTTCGGATGTGTGGGTTGATTCGAAAGAGATAGGAGCGCTCAAATACATCAAGAGCTTTTCTGACGTCCAGCAGAGAGGGCATATCTCAGATATGAAGACTTTCAAGATGCGGGATCCGCGCCTACGATCTGGGGGAGGGCGACTTAAAGGAGCCGCAAGAAACCACTTTATACCAATGTATAAATATGTTAAATATAACTTAACGTAAACTGAATTTGTCATCTAATAGTCATGTTAATAAAATGACATCTATGTGAGACCCCCGAACCTTCCCTCTCAGATGGTTTCCGTGTATCACGGAGACATCAGCTTGAAATTACACCTCATCAGACTGTAACCTTTACCGTTATTCTGTCTGTATCACAGAGCTGTCAGAATGAAGAGGATGACGAAGAAAAAGAGAAAACTTTTGAAGTAAGAATCCTTTTATTCGCGATGTACCTGTGTGCTGTGTGGCTTGTAGCCTTCTGAGCGAATGTGGCAGCATCCCTAGAACCGTTCCGGGTAATTACAGTAATTGGCCGTTCCTTATCGGCCGCGGCCGCCGACAGATAGGACCCGAAGTGTGACATGTTAAGCTGTTAGCTGTTCTGCCGCTTTGAGAACTGCCGCCGCTGCCGCTAGATTCTAATCGCCGGGCATGTTAGAAATGCATAGCGTTTTTCACGTTACTTTATACCTTTAGGAAAAAGAAATGGAAAAACAGAAGACGTTGTACCAGCAAGCTCGTCTGCATGAGAGAGGAGCGGCTGAGATGGTTTTACAGATGATCAGCGCAAGTAAAGGTAACATCAAGTAGAAATATGTGCTGCCGACTCATCTCATGTATACCAACTGAGAGATGTCACGCAGGGCATTACCTATGGATGGATCCGAGTCTTAGAAATGATCCAACGAAATTTCAAAGAGTTTGCCTTGCTGGCCACATTTTTCCTAATGCAAGTCATAGATCCTCCATGTCCTCTTTTCCATTTATTTCTCCCCTGAAACCATATTCCATCCTCTTAACCTTCTCTCTCTTCAACGATTATCTCTGGGGTATCTTCCTTGGTGATCTATAGGAAAAAACATACATGTGTGGGTTTTCATCTATCACACCCAGGAAAAGTGTACACCATCTCCATCGTAACCAATGGTACAGAGAGGGTATCTGGGAACAGATGATTCCCCGTATGATCCGAGGTGTAGAGTGTTTGTGCTGCCTGCTCGGTCGCCCTACTTCCCTTCTGCTCAGACTATATGTATTGCCGTAGGTATTTGACCATTCTTACTATTTAAATGTCTTTTTCATTCAGGTGAAATGAGCGACATGGTGGTGGAAACTCTGAAACTTGGAATTGCTGTTCTCAACGGCGGTAATACTGTCGTGCAGCAGGTAAGGTTATCATAGGAAAGAAGGATGCTTTGGTTCCTGTGCAAAGAATTGTCTGAAACTATGTTTGGGATGCGTCCTCAGTGAACAACGTCCATGGTGGCATGTCTGTAAACTCCAAGGATGAGACTTTCCTCACTTATCATAACCGATCATAACAAAGTAAATATGAAAGAAAATAACATTTAACATGTTATTTAGTTTCCTGTAGAAGAATGCTCTCTATCGTGACACATGCTTAGTGATAGTGCTTAGGTAATTGTTGGGTACATAAGAGAAGAACAAACTATATCAGGTCTCACCCCTCTAATTGCAAAATCAAATACCCCATATCTATGAGGAGCCACGCATCCATTATGAATATTAAAATGAAGCTCATGCCATCATTATAGGTTAAAGAACATAATTCAGTCTATCACAATTGGTCGGTTTTCATAACTTTATCCTAACCTTATTTACTAAAGAATTTGGGGGGAGTGGGGGGTGGTAAACGTCCTTCATAGCTTTTGTGTGTTAAAGAATAAACTAGAATATAATAGAAATGCTGTGGAGTGCGCTGTGCAAAATCAGAATGTTCTCACTTTGTTCACCATTAGAGACAAAAAATAACCTCTAATAGTTAATATACTTTGTATTCTACAGAAAATGTTAGATTACCTCAAGGAGAAAAAGGATGCTGGCTTTTTCCAGAGCTTGTCGGGACTGATGCAGTCGTGCAGGTGAGAGCGTAAGGGCAACAATATCCGGACACGAGTTGGCGCTCTAATTTCTCCGTAGCCGTCAGAGACGTCCCTTTGCTTCAGCCTTGATAAAGTGCGCAGCTATTATTGCCGACCTCCAGTTTCACAACAATAACAAATATTTTGGCTCAAAACACAACCGTCGGCACAGATCTGCAAAAAGCATGATGCGGTCTTGACATTGAGCCCAGTCCCGTGCTCTCGTTCTTACCCCTTTTTATTTGGAGCTTGTACACCAAACCCACGGTCTCCACGAGAGTCTTGATAAACTATACAAAGCCTACTTGGGAAGGGGCATGCTCGGATTCTGAAGGTCAATCTGTAATTTTGTTTTAATTCACAGCGTCCTTGATTTGAATGCGTTTGAAAGACAGAACAAAGCAGAAGGCCTTGGCATGGTAACAGAGGAAGGCACTCGTGAGTATCCGTGTAGGAGCGTAAACGCCGGTCCTTCTTATAAGGAGTATAATGTAAGCGTGAGACCGTCATCTTACGCTGTGACAAATGGCCATATGTGTCACTTGATGAAGTCATTACTTTCTAATTGACTTTGATGCTACAAATATACCCCCATGTCATAATCCATCAATTTTATTCTTCAAAAGCAACACCATCTCTCCTATAAGTAACACATTTCGGGGATTAGGAAGCAAACGAGAGTTTCCGTAGTTCTGTGTTTCTCTAAATTCCATGTTTTAGTGTACCTAAGAAATAGCAGTAATCAATGCATGTACATCAGGAAACGTTCTATGTATGTTTGGCACTGCTTTTAATGTTTATCACTTGTTTGTGTGCTGGAAGCTCATTCCGGCAGCCTTAAGAGCAGAGAAAGACAAATGACATCACCTACTTGAGTTCAAATAGCCTGTCGCTTTCGAACCAAATATTTATAAAACATTAACGCTAACCGGAAAGCAGAACGTACGGAGCCTAGACAGTTGTAGTACGTAAAGTAAATTGTTACTTTTAGCACTTAACTTTTATGGATTAACCGTCGTTTTACTAACCATTTCCCCATCTCTCTCTTTCTGCCTTGTTTGCTGAGAAGTCATTGTCCGGGAAAGGGGTAAGTGATATTTTAATTTTTTTTTTTGATTCTTCTATAATTAGGTTTCATTTCAAACATATGATACAAGTTTGATGTCATGCTGCAGGCGCCATGCTGTTTCACTCTGTAAACCGGTTGAGAATGTTTAATCTGGTTAGCATGGCGCTGTAGACGTTAATTAGCTATTAAATGTGTCACTAAATATTCTTTCCTTTTATTTGTTTTCCCTTCACATTATATTTTCCTTACCATACACAATACCATCCTTGCACCCGATTCAATTACAGACAAAGGAGACAGAAAAATAGCTGCAGACAACAGCAGTTGATTCAATGTTGCCGTTCTGATTCTCTACATTTGTGTTTCCCAATAAGACGTTCCTGTGCTGCAGTGATAATAATGATATAGTGATGTTTTAAATTGCAATTTGTGTTAGAGGCTTCAGGAATCTAAGGAACATAGAACAAGATCTCAACATCCATGAAACAAGAGCGTTTAAACATGATTGCTAATGATGTCAAAACAAATGTTTGTTCCAGGGGAGAAGGTTCTACAGAATGATGAGTTCACACGAGACCTCTTCAGGTTCCTTCAGCTTCTGTGTGAAGGTCATAACAATGGTAAGAAGTGCATATGCTTGCATTCCTTCCCCGGCGTTTTTCCCAAGCTTAATTTTAAATTTTATTTTTTTTAACCCCGTTGAGGATAAACGATTGCATAGATATCGTGGACCCGGCTTGCCTATTACATTACATTTTGTAGAGTAGCAGCCAATTCTGTAGCATCTTCTGTTTTAATAAAAAAAAGCCACTGTTTATCCGACCAACGCTTTGTCTTTGTGTCGCTCAGATGTGATTATCATAGTGAGAGTTTATCATGTTGTGCGTTTGTGTGTCAAAGTGACCCGAAGTCCTTGTGATGCAGCATCAGAATAATCATAGCACCAGACCTGATTCTTCCAAGAGTGCAGGAGTGCAAGCTGATGTCAAGCAGGCGCAAAGATCCTCTTCTATAAACTAGTACCAAGACTTTGTTATATGTATCTTTATGCTTTGTCTTTCTTTATGAATCAGGAATTAACAATAGATTTGTGCAAATGTTCTTTCCCGCCTCTTAAGAGAAAACAAAATGTGTTGGATTCTCCCTGCCTTCTCCACCGGCCGCTTCCATGTGTCTGTCTCCTATTCCACAGCCCCTTTTCCCCTCTTGCTTCGTCCTATCCTTCTGTCTTCTTTCTTTATCCCCAATAGCTGCACCGTCAACTGGCCTTCCCAGTGCCTCTACACACCCTCTATCCATGGACTCCTTAGTGCTGTCACTCCCTTATTCTGCATTATTCTTACGATGAATATACAGTATATACCTAAATATTTTGATACCCCTTTTTTTAAAATGAGAAGAGGAATACGATGAGACATTTATTCAGGAGTAGGTCATCACATCTGTCTTAGATGAATAATGGGAGAGATAAGACCGGTTTGATGCCTGTTTAATAATATGTTCATGATGTTCTCTCAGACTTTCAGAATTTTCTCCGAACTCAGATGGGCAACACAACCACAGTTAACATCATCATTAGCACGGTGGATTATCTTCTTCGCCTTCAGGTAATTTACGTACACTTTGTCATATCGCGCTTGTGCGTAACACACACCAGCTAACGACTCAAGCGCGTCCTTCCCGTCTAGAATCGTAGAACATGCTTGGCTGTCTGTATCGGGAAACAACGGAGAATCGATCCAACACTCGCATAGCTATGATAGTTCATCTGGTCGAATTTCTGGACCAGGTGTTTGGGATTGTCTCCTCGACATGCCAGTCTCTCCACAAAGGCTTGGACTGGGATTTACCAGTATTGGGGACATCTCAGCTAGCAAGTCTCCAAGTATGCCTCTTGATTCAAGATTGGCATTTCTATCAGACCACTACATTACAGTGGGCTCGCCTCAGAATTCTTGAGCGTTTTGCAGCGGTTTCATCCTAGCTAGGAAACTCTCTACAGTAAAGATAATGAAGGGGTAAGAAGTTACGCCAACGCCAAAACCCCCCCAAAATGTATCTGAACAAGGAGGAGAACCTTCCATGACTCTTCACTGATTTGGCATGTTTAATCAACAGGTTTATTGTGGTTTGGCCTCAGCTTATACAATAGGAATCTGATTCCCTGTATAATGCATGGGGATATTGTACATCTGCTGCTGCTTAGCATCAGAAATGTGACATTGTTCCGGTAAACAAGAAACAAGCGTCTGATTTTGAGATTCTTTTCTTGCATCTTGCAGAGGGGAAATATTTTGAGAAGGATTTCATATTATGAAACCAATAATTGGTGCAAGGGAGTTTAAGCGACTGAGAGCTTTGTAGATAGTATTTGTTACCTTGGAGAACTTTTTGTTCATCAGCAGAACATAAAGACTCTTATTTTTCTATTCCAGCCATTGGTAGGATTGGTATTTGGTTACTGGCAATAACTTTCTTTTTTGTTGACCAGTAGTTGCCATGCACTTGGTCTCTTTTTATTAATCCTTAAAAGCCATGAGTTAGAATAGTTCGGGGCCGAGATATGTGTGTTTCATGCATCTTTTAAAACCGACCCTGGGACCAAACTTAAAAATCAAATGACCAGCCGCTGAAAAGCCACGCAGTAAAGGTGAGAGGCCGATGCCATCCATCACCTGCCCACTGGGCATTCACGTGGTTTGCAAGATGACCAGTTTGGCCCCGGTGGAAAATCTCGATAAAACCTGGTGTATATACTGCCAACCAGTGTTATACGAAATCATAAAATGTACGATTTCAGAGACCCTGCTTCATGAAACTGTACATTGTGTTCTGGAGAGCACTAGCTCGATTCAGTGACCCATTTAGGCTTCAGTTGCTGTTCATGGTGGTGGGAAATGTTTGGCTAAACTTGAATATCCCCTCCGAGATCTTAGATGCCAACGTGAAAAACCAAATCTCCCAACTGTAATTAAATGATACCTTGAATCATTTGTTTGAGAGATGTTGTGTATTGTGTATTCTCTCGTGTTTTGGAAGTGATGTGCCTGATGGAACCGCTGCACTTTCTCTTCAGGAATCTATCAGTGACTTTTACTGGTATTACTCCGGGAAAGACGTGATCGATGAATCAGGACAACACAACTTCTCCAAATCCCTGGCGGTGACCAAACAAATATTCAATTCACTTACAGAATATATTCAGGTAAGAAAATCCCGATAGCATGATTCTGGTTTATTAGTAACAAATGGGTCGTTGTAAGCTTGGAGCTGATCACTGTGCGTGAATTGGTTTGATGAAACAATGTCGTTGTATAGTTTTACCCGTTGACTGACAAAGTTAAGTAGTGTATAGAAGGACGGTTGGCAGAGCAGAGAGTAGACTGTAGCTGGTGGAGCCGGGCAATACGTGGATATGATTCAGGGCGTGCTTGGTTGTGTTGTAGGATTCTAGGCTTACGAGTTAATGCTTCGGTCATTAGAAGCGCTGTATAGTCAGAACCGAGGATATGCTTTAGTGTTAAAGAATGGTTGATCCAAAAATAGTGCTTATTGGGCTGATGTCATAAAAGATCCTTGTTTTAATGGAATTTTTTGCAGAGTTACTCTGAAACGGGCCGTGCTGCGTCTTCACAGTGTCCGGTGCATTCTAGTTCATGGTTGAGGTTAAATTTAGTTGTTAACCGAGCCTCGGCCTTCCTAACTGTAGCCTTCATCACAAACAAAGCATCACAAAGTAACCTGAGCCCACAAATCTGAGATAGGGAAAACCGCAATGGACATCAAGTAAAATTGAGTCATCCTATATAATCCAAACTTTATCTCAGTAGGCTGAGGTACATTATGAAGGCTATTCCATTATACAGGATCAGCCAAGCTCTTTGCGCAGCGGAAGCTCACTGGGCTCGGACTTTTATAATAACGCATAGCAAAGTCAAGGCGTTTAAAATGCAGCCGTCCTGCCGCCTGTCTCTTTCGGCGTAGAAAGGTGAGAGGGGATCCCCTGAACCTGGCCGGATGTCGATCGCGGGAGTGCAGCAGAATTTTCATTTGCTAGAATTGAGATCTGCTTCTCATTTATGCGAATTATTCACAGTAGGGAGCAGTAACCTTTTATAATTAGCAACCATCCTAACCGTCTTGAAATTCTGTTCAAATTGTCTTGTATTTTCCACGCCAGGTTTTATCTGGCTTTGCATGAATGATCTTTTTGTGATTAGTAATCTGATTAACCCCCACTAGTAATCTCCGACCGTCTTTGTTGAGAAATGGCCGAACGGTTGTAGAGATCTCTGTGATTGCGGGCCGCCGCTGTGTGTTTAATCTGTATCCAGAAGGGCCGGCGCACGCACCGGAGCATCGGCTCGGCTGCCAGAAACTGGCTTTCTTGGAATTGTCAGACACATCTCTTCTCGACGTGTCCAATCTGCGCGTAACCGCCATGGCTGTGTCTGTGTTCTGCCTTCCATACGCTTCCGCCGCCAATACACGCTGTGGGTTTCTGTAGAATGGCTCGTTATTTTTTTCCTTTTATTGACACTGCGATTCAGAAGGCAATTAGCCAGTCCCTTCAAACATCCCGGTAAAGATTTTGTGACTTTAAACGTATTGTTCACAGTTCAATAACAATTATATTACGGTAATTAAAAAAAAAAAAAGAGTGTCTACACAAAATACCCTGTTGGAATCCTGAGCTAAATGTATATGCAGAGCTCGACAGCAGATGTCCAATGTTTACAGGAGGAGTAAAAAGTTATACAATAATGGTGGTATGTACTCAGTGGGGAGAGTCACCCAGTGCGCTTATTACTTTATTTGCTTTGGGTTTTGCTGAAAAGAGCACTTGAAGATCCCATGAATGACCCGTTTCCTGTCTCTGTCTCTGTATGATGTATTACCGGTGTCTTGCAGGGCCCGTGCATTGGAAACCAGCAGAGCTTGGCCCACAGTCGACTTTGGGATGCAGTGGTCGGTTTCCTACACGTCTTTGCAAACATGCAAATGAAACTCTCGCAGGTAACCAAGACATCGCTGAACAGAAGTTGTTGTTCTGCCCTTTGAGACACGCGTGTATATATGTTTGTAAAAATGTAAGCAAATTGGTATTTACCCAAAAAACAATCACATCTGTGTGTACCGAGATACCGTGCTAAACCAGTCGCTAAGGGTATAAAAACTATGTTCTAAAAGAAATTATTTGACTGGTCTAACTGTAGCCATGATTCCATTGAGCCATCGCTGGGCACTCAATCAATGAGTTGACTGTTGTGCAGACCCATTGCTGAGGATGGGGGCTGGAGTCCTAGACTTTCAGGGTCGGCTCACACCCTGGGAGGGGGGTGCAGTCATTCAGCAGCATGAAGAATCATTCAGCAGCGGGCAATAAAACCTACAGTGTGTGTTTGTTTGTGGGATGAGCGCACATAGGTCCATTGATGTATGGGAGATGTGACCGGTGGAGTCTGCTACAGGGTGAAAGCCTGATATCTCCCCTGACTGGTGGTAGGTCGCGTAATTGTCACACCAGAGCCTTGTGGGTTCAGTTGCTTTTGAGAACATGCAGGTACACGTGACTGTAAGTTCTGTGAGTTGTAGGCAAGGTCGTGTGAGGAGCGTGGTTTCATTGAATGTAGCTGGACGGTTCCCAAGCCAGTTCTTAATGCCACTAACGGGGGAAGATGGACGAGATGGCAAACTGTATTGTACCGGGGCAGGGTTAAAAACCCTGTCAATGTTTATAATCTCTAGCATTCAAACCACAACGTGATGGCAATATTAACGAATACCGGTAATTTGTCATGAATTTCCTACATGGGCAACTTCTAACATAATACAAAGAGGGAAAAAACCCAAATCAATAGAAATTACCAGTCTTTGTTAGATTCTACTGAACTAGTTGCTATTTTCAGGGTTTCCTCACCTTGGGTTCTTTCTGTAAATATTTCGTAACTTTCAGAGGAATTTGCAAATTGGGATCGGTAAAAGTGACTCCTTAATGACAGTGTTTGAGGAAACAAGTGTTTGAGCTGCGGGTTCGGAAGAAGCATTAATAAATGGCCCTCTAATCTGGCTTCTGGTGTGTGTGTGTGTGTGTGTGTGTATATAC
>VKOC01000008.1:30149106-30168779 GCA_009364415.1 Spea multiplicata
AGTCGGAAGTGAAAAAATACACTTTTTCCAATTTTTGGCTTAATTTTGCAAACTTAATGAGACATACACATATCAAAATGGTATATCTGGAATATGCTGGATGTGCTGAAAAAAACAATATATGGTTTGTATAGCTTATTCCCAGGAAATGTACTTCTAAACGCGTTTAAACGAAAGATGCACCAAAATGCCGAAAACCAGCTTAGCACCCAGGTGGGAAAGGGCTTAGCAGCCAAGGTAATTTGGCCTATAAGATGCAATTTCTTTTTAACATAACAAACATTAAATGACATGGAGTGATTGTCTTACCCTTGTGTTTCAACATTTGTAAAATGTGTCTTGGTCTGTATGTCACTAACTAGTTGTGTCTCATATTCACATTTTTGAGGTAGTTCTCCGCCTAAAAAGAAAGAGTAACCAATGATCAATAATAGTGTAAAATATCAGGGATAGTTATAGTTATATAGGCTGTAAAAAGACATGCGTCCATCAAGTTCATAACAGTTCATCTCTTCATATTCACATTTTTGAGGTAGTTCTCCGCCTAAAAAGAAAGAGTAACCAATGATCAATAATAGTGTAAAATATCAGGGATAGTTATAGTTATATAGGCTGTAAAAAGACATGCGTCCATCAAGTTCATAACAGTTCATCTGAGTTCAGGGATTTAGGCCAGTAAAAAAGTACTTTCACGTGCACTGATTTTTTTAGGGGGCTCCCTGGAATGGAACACATATACAGTGATCTAAAAAATATTGAATTAGCTAAAAACCTAGCTCTGTTTTATTTAATAAAAAAATACAACCAATCTGAAATAGTTTAATGTGATAGTTGTGTAGCTCCCATATCACCTATTGCTGACTGATAATGTGACCTTCCTTTCACTAACTCCTGTGCTCCTGACAGATGAGTCGGATGAGATAGGCACAGTGTATAGGCCCTAACCAAAGGCTTTGATATTGGACTCTCCAAAAAGGATTTGGACTGGAATAATAAGTCATACAAAACCTCTACAAATCCCAGTTTGGAGCCAAGTACTGCCTGGGCCTACATGTCCCCGAATTCTAGTGTCTCGAGCGCTGGAAGGCACTCACAAGATACGAATTATCCAAGATGCCAACCTCCGCCTAACATGTTTTTTTGCCATCTTGGTATGATTTATGACCAATGAGTATAAAGATACTTAATTAAATAGTCATTATTGGATTAATTGTAGGATAATTCATAACTATAGCTAAGACAATGCCATGTCAATTAATAATCTCATTAGGGAATTCAGTTTATACATTTTTTACAGAACCGTAAATACTTCAGGAGTTGCTAAGTGTGGCGCACCACTGAAAAAAAGACGTTTGGGGGCACACGGGAATGTAAACTGTCCTTCTTTCTTTCTAAAATATAGAAAATTTGTGGGGCCATAGGAAGGAATTGGAATATATTACTATACATAAATATATTATTTATATATATATATATATGTATAATATATATTTATATACAGAATTTACCGTAATTATTTTCTTTCTTTCTTTTGCATACAGGGAACACAGCAGTCCTTCTTGCACACATTCCCACTATGTGGGTATGTTTATTTTTTATTTTTTTTTACAGGAGATGCAGCAGTCCCTTTTTTGCACACATTCACTTGCCCACAATTAACCCATTGCTGTAGTAGGCCTTACACTTGCCGTGTTTAATGTATCTTGGCTGAGTGGTTTTATGCGCACATATTGTTTTATCACTGTATGAGTAGATATTTGTGATGCTGCCAGCATGTTTCAGTTTTCTTAGAATCTTTTGGTCAGTACCTTGACAAGGGGAGGTTAAGCTCTGCCGGATATTTAAAAATATTATTGGGCCACATATCTGCTTCAAGCCCTGGAGTGATCGGTGGGTCTGCGGGGTAAATTATGGATTGATCTGGAGCAGTCACAGGTCCCTCTGAGGAATTGTTTGTGGATCGAGCCTGCTGCTCTTGGAGCGTCGGTCCCCCTCATTTATTCGGGCAACACTTTGCATTTGGCATCTTAGGAGGGTCGGAGGTTACCTATCGTCCTATCCCTCGCCTTTATTGTCCCTTGCCCAAATCCCCAAAACCTTGCCCAGATTTCAAAGGGGGTCTTGAGGGGGATCTCTGGACTTTTTCAGGCTGCCGTCTCCGAAACTTCAGCAGTTTCAGCAGATTTGCATTCCACAGGGCTGGTGATGTTTCTCTACACGCAGGTTTCCTACTATATTGGAATGCTCCCTGGCAGGAGCTCACCTCTTTTAATCGACTTTGCAATCAGGATGGTCTCCCCCTCCAGGAGAATCTCACCTCTCTATGGAGAAGAGAATCTCCCCACTTCTGTTATTCATAGGCAAGTTGGAAGATGTTCTTGGGACCACTAAGACGTCTTGAGAATTTGGAAAAAGTTTCCGTATCCGTATAAGATTCTAACCTTCTGGTACGTCACCCAAGTTAGGATTCATGGGACGTTCTCTACTGCAGACGCATTGTGCTGCCGTTATCACAAGGAAGAGGTCTTATTCGTATCTGGTGGGAGTGTGAACTTGTGAGGCCGTTCGTAGGGCCCCTACAATAAGGGATTGGGTAGATTGGGTGGAGTAGACAAGGGAGTTAGAGGAGCTGACAAGCAATTGGCATATCAGTACGAACAATATGTGGGAACCTGGATGGCTTGGATTCAATTGATCTCTTCTGAGGAGTTTAGAACGCTGATGTTTTTTTTTCTTTACTGTTTTCTTTCACTTCCCTCTGCTTTCCTTTGCTTCCTGCTGCTCTTAAGTGGGCTTTGTATCTAGATGGATGAAGTGGACACTCAACACCGCCGCCATTTATGTTTTCTGTGCAAGAGCCTATATCGAGTCTTTCGTTTATGATACTTTTGTGTTACGGGTTGTTGAATCACATAGATAGGAAATATGTTTAGTATTTACCCTGTTCATGTGTATATCCATATGTTATCTGACTGTTCAAATACCTTGCCCTGTCCTTTTTCTTCTCTACCCCTATCCCTACCCTATTATATTGACAAACTCAATAAAAATGTAATTTACAAACAAATTACAAATTACTGATAAGATATTGGACTTTACATCTGGAATGTGACAATACCCCTTTAATCACACTTTTTATAATTACAGAATAAAAGCACAATACACTACTGTGCATTAGGCCTAAACACATAATCCCTCATATGTAAAAAAAATCTCAGTTTTATGTAATTTGAGGAACTGAAAGAATCTTACCTGATTGATGAAATCCTTTTGTTTAAATGCAACAAAGGAATCAAGATGGGTGATTAGATTCATAATTCCAGTAAATTTAAGAAATTCTGCATTCTTTCTAATTATCATTTGAGGAGGTCCCTGTTAAAGACAAAAGTACATAAATACTGGCTGCTTAATGAAAAATAATCTGATATTTGTGTGTAAGCATGTGTCATACTATAAATCATTATACCTGGGAACTTCTTGGCTCCGGCTACCCAGAGCCTTCGTTTGCGGGACGCGGCCAGGACTGTACACTGACGTCAGCGGGTGGTCCCGCTGATGTCGGTGGGCGGTCCCGCTGACGGCAGTGGGAAACACCCCCATTTAAAGGGGAAATGGGCGGGGAGCGGGGCGTGTCAAGACCCCGCTCCTGCGACCCAGAGGATTCGGGTCTTGACCCGGACAACCGGAGGAGCAGGGCTCACCCGCCAATCTCCAGGTCAAACCCGAAGAGTTCCCAGATATGTAAATCATCATCTGAAAAATGTAAAATAATTCTTTTGTGAAACGGTACTACAATAACCAAATTTCAGGAATTACTACTGTCACTGGGAGCTGGTACAATAAGTATGGTTTTAACAGCTCTCTGTTCGATGTATCTATTGATTTTTTGTTTTTACTTTAGAGAGCTAAAGAAGAACTTCTTCCTCCGTAAACATATTTGTGCCAAATGGTGGGCCTTCCTTTTTCCTTATGCTATAAAAACCAAGCAGACATATTCCTTGATGTAGAAAGATAGATCTTTTTCCTTCTTAACACATCTTTTGTCTTCGGTCTATTTTTTTTCCTTTATTTCTGTTTTTAAATAGTCACACATTTCTAATTTCCTTCTAAGTGTGGCATAACTTCGTTTGGCATGGTAGTTTTGTGCACAGATCAGATTATCACCCATTTATTTCCTTGTGTATTTTAAATGCTAGTCTTCCTGGTTCTATTGATCAGATTTACTATCTAAAACAATGCATACAGAGACCTTCTCATTGAGAGTTTTGTGTCTTGCAGGAAATGTTTTGAAAATGTACAGGGTTTTATGGAGTTAATAAATTGTTAATATAACCCAGAATCAAAAATTGTGGACAAAATATAATGGGCGTCTCAAGGAATCCTGAATATGAACACAGCAGGTATGTGGCAGCAAGTAACTCTTTTCTCCTATGAAAAGAGTGCATCCCTTAAAGTCAACAGTGAATTACCCCAGTTACAATTATTACCCTTGGGCTGACCTTGGCACCGCTATTCTCTCATTCTAGATTCCTGAGATTTTTAAGGTTCAATGTTAAAACTATATTGTGTATAAAAAAGTTATGCCATATGCATGGAAGATTAGTTTTTTAGGTAACATAATAGCCCTGAACATTTTATTACACTTTATAGTGTATAGTTTTATTTTAATTGTTCTACTGAGATTTCATGGGAGTTACAAAGCACTGGCACATTAATTGTCTGATGGCCATCGCAGAAACTCTTATTTGTCTCCAGATCTGAACTGGCCTGGGGGCTCCAATAAAAAATTTAAAACCTATGTGTTTTTAAACTATAGTACACACAAAAAATGTTACATACCTCTTGCATATGGATGGAGGTATGCAGAACTGGCAACATGTATGATGTAAAAATGGATTTATCCATTGAGTTAGTTAATGAGCCCTGTAGTAAAAAAAAAATACAGCAAAATTAGTCATTTAGCAATAAGAGTTAGCTGAATAACCTAAATATATATACAAGTTAAAACAGCGTGTGTACACTTGTTTCTAAGGTGCTTCAGAACCGACCACTCAAGGTCTACATAAAAGGAGCTAGGGCAAGCTCACATGAGCAGCACATTCTTACTTGAGTGTGAGGGAGGTGATGGTCTGGGCAGCCACCAGCATAGACCCCTCCAATAATGCTTCCTCCTTGGTCTGCATGGTGCCTGCCACTGGGCACTGGAATAAGACATTGTATGCCAGCCCAACAGGTGGCGTGCAGTCCTTGAGAAAGTAAATGTTAGTGAAATGGTCTGTTCCAGCAGCTACACAGAATTTCCACCACCAGATTGTGGTGGATGTTTAGAGGGGCCCTATGGTAAGCCTGTGTCCAGAGCAGGTTTTCATCATCCTTAAAATTGTAATGCCGTTTGCTTGAGCTGTAATGAGTCACTGACTAATCGATAAAATCGATAATAATCGATAATGAAAATCGTTGCCAACGAATTTCATTATCGATTAGTTGAATCGATTTTTATCAATTATAAAATGAGGGTTTTTTCTCTGAAAAATACCCCTCATGATATAATCCGTTTCAGTCCCTCCCTGTAATCACTGTGACAACTGGCCCCGCCCTTCCTGCTCCCAGAACCACATGGCTGTGACACTCATCTAACTGTAAGTATAACATTTATATTTGGGCTGCTGAAAGTTAGGGGAGGTGGGGGTTAATTAGGGGCAGTTAGATTGGTTAATGGGGTGTTTAGGGTTAATTTAATGATGAGGACTGAGGGTTAATTTAATTAATTTAATAAAGTTAACTTAAGGTGCAGTTAGAGGTAAAGGGGGTGGCAAACTAAGGAGAATCTAAATCCTGGGGGCAGTGAAGATTAACCCAGTGCTTATTTATAAAAGTATGGTGTCAGTGTGATACGAACGGGTCTGTGACTCTATGAGGGGACTATGAAATATCTGGGGAGGACAGAGTGACATATCTGGGGGTATAAGGCATATAGGGTATATAAGGCATATGTGGGGAGGGCAGTGTGGCATGTCTGGGGAGGATGGAGTGGTGTATCAGGGTTAATCTTTTCAGATTAATCGAAAAAGTAATCGGCCAACTAATTGATTATGAAAATAATTGTTAGTTTCAGCCCTAAATAAAATATGCAGATTAAAATAAAGTAAATGACACATTCACACATGAACCTTTGCTTTTCCTCTCACTGATTTCTGGGCCTAGAACGTTTTGTGAATACAAAATCAGGATTCTGGATCAGTAAACATGAAATAGTTCTATTTATCCTAGGGATGCACAGAATACTGGAACCTAGGCATGATGGGACTGTGATTGCTACTAGCAATCACACTCCTATCATGCCAAGTCAGCCAGTACATGCTGGTAACAGGGTGGCTGTATGTGCAGACCCCATACTGCTGACAGCATCAATACACAAGGGGGCAGCTAGCCAGGTTTCAGCAAGTACTGGCTGACTTGGCATGATAGGAGTGTGATTTCTAACAGCAATCACAGTCCCATCATGCCTAGGTTTCAGCACTTACACATCCATGCTATCAGATCACACACACACAAATTCATTCATTCACAGAATCATTCCCTCAATCACGCAAACTCATTCCTGACTGCCAGCACCGCTAAACAACTGATGCACTCCCTCATAATCAATGCCTCTGCCAGACTAATCAGTCTCACCCGACGCTCTGCATGTGCCGCACCTCTCTGCGAGTCACTCCGCTGGCTCCCCACCCGTAGCAGAATTAAATTCAAAATACTCACTCTATGCTACAAAGCTCACGCTAACCAACACTGACCTGCTCCTCGCATCTTCACTCATCACCTCCTCCCCTGCCCGCCTACAGGACTTCCCTCGCGCAGCAAAAACCCTCTGCAACTCTCTTCCCCGTGCTGTCCGACTCGCCACATGACCTACGGCTTCCTTCAAGAACGCTCCCTAGAAACCTTTCTTTCGGGGAGCCTACCACCGACTTGTCGTTCATCTTGTTCACAGCGCTGCAGGAATTTCGTTCTGCCGCTTTATAAATAAGAGTATAGTAATAATATGAATAATAAATACAGTATGTTACTCGGTGTTATGTGTTACTCCTGGGGGCTGAGTCGCTGACCTAATGAATAGATTTACGATAAATAAGAAATCTGGATGCTAATCTCGGCGACTGTAATTTTCATGACCAGCTGTATAAGGCAGGTCCCTCGTGTGTGTTGGTAATTTAGAGTTGATCAGCCAAGTACAAGACTTGCATTGCATAGCGTTAGATGAGAAAAAATGTTCATCACCTAGAAAATGTGATGAAAAGATAACGGCAAATCCCACAGCGCTTCACCAGAAGAGACGGCCTCGGTGTTTGCTCATGCGGCAGCGTGTAATGATGCAGATCACACACATGCGGGGATCATATGGGGCCGTACCGTGCCATTGCCTTGAAGACAATACCTATGAGACGTGGCAGCTGCCGTTTCTGTTATATAGACGCCATTGTCAGCGGATGCAGCCAGACACCGCTCCGAAGGCTTCCTACAACCGGCGTCCTCATCTGGAAGAAGTCCAGGGAACCTTGGAAGGCCCTGGAGGGGACGCATAACAGGGAGGTTAGACAGTAAAACCTGGCATTTGCTTTTTACAACCTTCCTGCCAGGTCGTCTGTACTTTAGGCTGTCTGGGCAATTAGAGGGCACAGCTCACTGAACACTGGGCAAATCTGTCCCATAGCCGTGCCTGCCCACCCCGCGCACTTACCATCTGTCTGCTCCCAGGGTGAGCAGATACAACACAACGCGCTCAAATTATTGGGGCTGCCGTGCAAATAATCACAGTTTATTGTGACTTGGCACGTTGATCTAATTATATGACTTTACTGTGTGCCCATAGCGTTCTATGCACAGAGGTATTCGCTAAGCGCTATAAAAAGCGTATAATATTTTGTGCAGGGCAGCGTATTTTGAGTCATTGTCCAGCTTTGTGCAGTCCAACGAGAAGCTGGTTTTATGCGGCTTATAAAAAGTACTTTCAAAGTGCCGCAAGCTAATTGCTAGTTGTAGTCAAGCACATATTGAGCATGTGCGGTGCCTGGGGGTACCTTTTGAGACTTTGTGGCCCAGTGGCAATTTTTCAGGGGAATGGGGCCTGGTGGCTCTTTTCTATACATGGGGTAGTGGAAGGAGGTGGAGGTTGGGACATTTGTACCGGGCCCCAGGATTTCTAATGGCAGCCCGGCAGGAGATTGTGCATCAACGGCACTCAGCAGCACACCGGGTAGGAAAGCCGTTAAACAGTACAATAAAATCCTCCATGTTTCCTACTCTAAGCTTCTTGAGTCTCTTGTTGGCGGGTAATGAAAAAAATGACACAGAAATCCCAAAATGCCAGCCCGCCTTGATTGTAGTCAGCGCCGTGTCTCCCAAGTGATGCAACCAATTGTAACAAGCAATTCTAAAACATAAAATGATAGAAACAATATAGTTTGATATGGTGAAAAAGTTGGTTATCTTGGGTACAGATGTTTCTGCTTGTGTGTGTAGATAGATGTATACTCATTTATACTTTCTCATTTATGTCCCGTGTGCCATCGCACCCAAAGTACGTACTGTTTGTTTAAACAGCTGCTGGTATCTGGAAAAAATAATAATTCTCTTTGAGGCCTCGTAGAGATTATTCAGGTAAGATTAGTAGCGACCGGATTATAGTGGGCTTGTTGACCGTGGCCCACACTGATCAGTATAGGAACCGTATGAAAGTGTCACGGGAGGCCACGCCGCTCTTTCATTTGATAAGCATCTCTCCGCATTTAGCATTTGTCGAATAACGTGTTTTCAAACCAAAACTAGATGAAGAGGCTGCCTGTTTTCGGAGCTTGTCTACATTTGATTGGATTACACGCGAGCGCTCTATCTACAGATAAACTGCTTTAAGCTTAGATTATCCGAGCTTGTAATGTTTTGTGGCCAGAGTGTGTTTACTGTAGGGATTGTTATTTTGGTGATTTATTCTGATTGACAAAGGAAACGGTCCCTTATCTTTCAGCCGGCACCGAGCCGGCTCTGCCAGACAAAGCAGGTGTCTGAGAAAGTGTTTTGCTGGAACAATTGTGCGGACAATGCCGGCCGAGAGTGTTTGAGGCTTTTTATCGCCGAAGCTTTCGGATGTGTGGGTTGATTCGAAAGAGATAGGAGCGCTCAAATACATCAAGAGCTTTTCTGACGTCCAGCAGAGAGGGCATATCTCAGATATGAAGACTTTCAAGATGCGGGATCCGCGCCTACGATCTGGGGGAGGGCGACTTAAAGGAGCCGCAAGAAACCACTTTATACCAATGTATAAATATGTTAAATATAACTTAACGTAAACTGAATTTGTCATCTAATAGTCATGTTAATAAAATGACATCTATGTGAGACCCCCGAACCTTCCCTCTCAGATGGTTTCCGTGTATCACGGAGACATCAGCTTGAAATTACACCTCATCAGACTGTAACCTTTACCGTTATTCTGTCTGTATCACAGAGCTGTCAGAATGAAGAGGATGACGAAGAAAAAGAGAAAACTTTTGAAGTAAGAATCCTTTTATTCGCGATGTACCTGTGTGCTGTGTGGCTTGTAGCCTTCTGAGCGAATGTGGCAGCATCCCTAGAACCGTTCCGGGTAATTACAGTAATTGGCCGTTCCTTATCGGCCGCGGCCGCCGACAGATAGGACCCGAAGTGTGACATGTTAAGCTGTTAGCTGTTCTGCCGCTTTGAGAACTGCCGCCGCTGCCGCTAGATTCTAATCGCCGGGCATGTTAGAAATGCATAGCGTTTTTCACGTTACTTTATACCTTTAGGAAAAAGAAATGGAAAAACAGAAGACGTTGTACCAGCAAGCTCGTCTGCATGAGAGAGGAGCGGCTGAGATGGTTTTACAGATGATCAGCGCAAGTAAAGGTAACATCAAGTAGAAATATGTGCTGCCGACTCATCTCATGTATACCAACTGAGAGATGTCACGCAGGGCATTACCTATGGATGGATCCGAGTCTTAGAAATGATCCAACGAAATTTCAAAGAGTTTGCCTTGCTGGCCACATTTTTCCTAATGCAAGTCATAGATCCTCCATGTCCTCTTTTCCATTTATTTCTCCCCTGAAACCATATTCCATCCTCTTAACCTTCTCTCTCTTCAACGATTATCTCTGGGGTATCTTCCTTGGTGATCTATAGGAAAAAACATACATGTGTGGGTTTTCATCTATCACACCCAGGAAAAGTGTACACCATCTCCATCGTAACCAATGGTACAGAGAGGGTATCTGGGAACAGATGATTCCCCGTATGATCCGAGGTGTAGAGTGTTTGTGCTGCCTGCTCGGTCGCCCTACTTCCCTTCTGCTCAGACTATATGTATTGCCGTAGGTATTTGACCATTCTTACTATTTAAATGTCTTTTTCATTCAGGTGAAATGAGCGACATGGTGGTGGAAACTCTGAAACTTGGAATTGCTGTTCTCAACGGCGGTAATACTGTCGTGCAGCAGGTAAGGTTATCATAGGAAAGAAGGATGCTTTGGTTCCTGTGCAAAGAATTGTCTGAAACTATGTTTGGGATGCGTCCTCAGTGAACAACGTCCATGGTGGCATGTCTGTAAACTCCAAGGATGAGACTTTCCTCACTTATCATAACCGATCATAACAAAGTAAATATGAAAGAAAATAACATTTAACATGTTATTTAGTTTCCTGTAGAAGAATGCTCTCTATCGTGACACATGCTTAGTGATAGTGCTTAGGTAATTGTTGGGTACATAAGAGAAGAACAAACTATATCAGGTCTCACCCCTCTAATTGCAAAATCAAATACCCCATATCTATGAGGAGCCACGCATCCATTATGAATATTAAAATGAAGCTCATGCCATCATTATAGGTTAAAGAACATAATTCAGTCTATCACAATTGGTCGGTTTTCATAACTTTATCCTAACCTTATTTACTAAAGAATTTGGGGGGAGTGGGGGGTGGTAAACGTCCTTCATAGCTTTTGTGTGTTAAAGAATAAACTAGAATATAATAGAAATGCTGTGGAGTGCGCTGTGCAAAATCAGAATGTTCTCACTTTGTTCACCATTAGAGACAAAAAATAACCTCTAATAGTTAATATACTTTGTATTCTACAGAAAATGTTAGATTACCTCAAGGAGAAAAAGGATGCTGGCTTTTTCCAGAGCTTGTCGGGACTGATGCAGTCGTGCAGGTGAGAGCGTAAGGGCAACAATATCCTGACACGAGTTGGCGCTCTAATTTCTCCGTAGCCGTCAGAGACGTCCCTTTGCTTCAGCCTTGATAAACTGCGCAGCTGTTATTGACGACCTCCAGTTTCACAACAATAAGAAATATTTCGGCACATATCTGCAAAAAGCACGATGCAGTCTTGACATTGAGCCCAGTCCCGTGCTCTCGTTCTTACCCCCTTTTATTTGGAGCTTGTACACCAAACCCACGGTCTCCACGAGAGTCTTGATAAACTATACAAAGCCTACTTGGGAAGGGGCATGCTCGGATTCTGAAGGTCAATCTGTAATTTTGTTTTAATTCACAGCGTCCTTGATTTGAATGCGTTTGAAAGACAGAACAAAGCAGAAGGCCTTGGCATGGTAACAGAGGAAGGCACTCGTGAGTATCCGTGTAGGAGAGTAAACGCCGGTCCTTCTTGAAGAGCAGCCATGATAAAGGCCCCTTGAAATAATTGACAAAGATTCTCTAATATAAACCGTTTGAATTGTCTTCTGGGTAGAGTATAACGTGTTGAGCCTGCACGTAACAAGTGAGGAGTGGTAAGCGTGAGACCGTCATCTTACGCCGTGACAAATGGGCATATGTGTCACTTGATGAAGTCATTGCTTTCTAATTGACTTTGATGCTACAAATATACCCATGTCATAATCCATCAATTTTATTCTTCAAAAGCAACACCATCTCTCCTACAAGTAACGCATTTCGTGGATTAGGAAGCAAACAGAATTTCCGCAGTTGTGTGTTTCTCTAAATTCCATGTTTGAGTGTAGCTAAGAAATAGCAGTAATCAATGCATGTACATTAGGAAACGTTCTATGTATGTTTGGCGCTGCTTTTAATGTTTATCACTTGTTTGTGTGTTGGAAGCTCATTCTGGCGGCCTTAAGAGCAGAGAAAAACAAATGACATCACCTACTTGAGTTCAGATAGCCTTTCGCTTTAGAACCAAATATTTATAAAACATTAACGCTAACCGGAAAGCAGAACGTACGGAGCCTAGACTGTTGTAGTACGTAAAGAAGTAAATTGTTATTTTTAGCACTTAACTTTTATGGATTAACTGTCATTTTTCTCACCATTTCTCCATGTCTCTCTTTCTGCCTTGTTTGCTGTGAAGTCATTGTCCGGGAAAGGGGTAAGTGATATTTAAATTGTTGTTTTGATTCTTCTATAATTAGGTTTCATTTCAACCATATGATCCAAGTTTGATGTCATGCTGCAGGCGCCATGCTGTTTCACTGTGTAAAGCGGTTGAGAATGTTTAATCTGGTTAGCATGGCGCTGTAGACGTTAATTAGCTATTAAATGTGTCACTAAATATTCTTTCCTTACCATACATAATACCACCCTTGCACCCGATTCAATTTCAGACAAAGGAGACTGAAAAATAGCTGCAGACGACAGCAGTTGATTCAATGTTTCCCTTCTGATTCTCTACATTTGTGTTTCCCACTAAGATGTTCCTGTGCTGTAACGATAATAATGATATAGTGATGTTTTAAATTGTAATTTGTGGTAGAGGCTTCAGCTTCTGGAATCTAAGGAACATAGAACAAGATCTCAACATCCATGAAACAAGAGCGTTTAAACATGATTGCTAATGATGTCAAAAGAAATGTTTGTTCACACGAGACCTCTTCCGGTTCCTGCAGCTTCTGCGTGAAGGTCATAACGATGGTAAGAAGTGCATACGCTTGCATTCCTTCACCGGCGTTTTTTCCCCGGTTGTATTTTTTTTTAACCCCGTTGAGGATAAACGATTGCATAGATATCGTGGACCTGGCTTGCCTATGACATTACGGTTTGTAGAGTAGCAGCCGATTCTGTAGCCTTTTCTGTTTTAATAAAAAAAGCCACCGTTTATCCGACCAATGCTTTGTCGTTGTGTCGCTCAGATGGGATTATCATAATGAGAGTTTATCACGTTGTGCGTTTGTGTATCAAAGTGACCCGAAGCCCTTGTGATGCAGCATCAGAATAATCGTAGCACCGGAGCTGACTCTTCCAAGAGTGCAGGAGTGCAAGCTGATGTCAAGCGGGCGCAAACATCTTCTTCCATAAACCAGTACCAAGACTTTCTTATATGTATCTTTATGCTTTGTCTTTCTTTATGAATCAGGAATAAACAATAGATTTGTGCAAATGGACAACTAATGTTCTTTCCTGCCTCTTAAGAGAAAACAAAATGTGTCGTCTCTCAATGTCTCCCTGCCTTCTGTCTCCTTTTCCACAGCCCCTTTTCCCCTCTTGCTTTGTCCTATCCTTCTGTCTTCTTTCTTTACCCCCTTCTCCCCAATAGCAGCACCGTCAACTGGCCTCCCCGGAGCCTCCACACACCCTCTATCCATGGACTCCTTAGTGCTGTCACTCCCTTATTCTGCATTATTCTTACGATGAATATACAATATATAGCTAAATATTTTGATACCCCTTTTTTAAAAAGAGACGAGGAATACGATGAGACATTTATTCAGGAGTAGGTCATCACATCTGTCTTAGATGAATAATGGGATAGATAAGACCGGTTTGATGCCTGTTTAATAATATGTTCTCTCAGACTTTCAGAATTTTCTCCGAACTCAGATGGGCAACACAACCACAGTTAACATCATCATTAGCACGGTGGATTATCTTCTTCGCCTTCAGGTAATTTACGTACAGTTTGTCATATCGCGCTTGTGTGTAACACACACCAGCTAACAACTCAAGCGCGTCCTTCCATCTAGAATCATAGAACATGCTTGGAGAATAGATCCAACACTCGCAAAGCTATGATAGTTCATCTGGTCGAATTTCTGGACCAGGTGTTTGGGATTGTCTCCTCGATATGTCAGTCTCTCCACAAAGGCTTGGACTGGGATTTACCAGTATTGGGGACATCTCAGCTAGCAAGTCCCCAAGTATGCCTCTTCATTCAAGATTGCCATTTTTATCAGACCACTACATTTTTGTACAGCTTTTCACAATGGGCTCGCATTCAGAATTCTGAGCGTTTGCGCGGTTTCATCCTAGCTAGGAAACTCTCTACAGTAAAGATAATGAAGGGGTAAGAAGTTACGCCAACGCCAAAACCCCCCCAAAATGTATCTGAACAAGGAGGAGAACCTTCCATGACTCTTCACTGATTTGGCATGTTTAATCAACAGGTTTATTGTGGTTTGGCCTCAGCTTATACAATAGGAATCTGATTCCCTGTATAATGCATGGGGATATTGTACATCTGCTGCTGCTTAGCATCAGAAATGTGACATTGTTCCGGTAAACAAGCAAACAAGTGTCTGATTTAGAGATTCTTTTCTTGCATCTTGCAGAGGGGAAATATTTTGAGATGGATTTCATATTATGAAACCAGTAATTGGTGCAAGGGAGTTTAAGCGACTGAGAGCTTTGTAGATAGTATTTGTTACCTTGGAGAACTTTTTGTTCATCAGCAGAACATAAAGACTCTTATTTTTCTATTCCGGCCATTGGTAGGATTGGTATTTGGTTACTGGCAATAACTTTCTTTTTTGTTGACCAGAAGTTGCCATGCGCTCGGTCTCTTTTTATTAATCTTTAAAAGCCATAAGTTAGAATAGTTCGGGGCCGAGATATGTGTGTTTCATGCACCTTTTAAAACCGACCCTGGGACCACCCAGCAGGACCAAACTTAAAAATCAAATGACCAGCCGCTGAAAAGCCACGCATGTGCGGCTCCCTGTTAGATTAATGTCGCCACGCCGTTTCGCTCTGGCACTAAGGAACCGGATCCTCCGCAGTAAAGGTGAGAGGCCGATGCCATCATCACCTGCCCACTGGGCATTCACGTGGTTTGCAAGATGACAAGTTTGGCCCCGGTGGGAAATCTCGATGAAACCTGGTATATACTGCCAACCAGTGTTATACGAAATCATAAAATGTACGATTTCAGAGACCCTGGTTCATGAAACTGTACATTGTGTTCTGGAGAGCACTAGCTCGATTCAGTGGCCCATTTAGGCTTCAGTTGGTGTTAATGGTGGTGGGAAATGTTTGGCTAAACTTGAATAGCCCCTCCGAGATGTTAGATGCCAACTTGAAAACCAAATCTCCCAACCGTAATTAAATGATACCTTGAATCATTAGTTTGGGATATGTTGTGTATTGTGTATTCTCTCGTGTTTTGGAATTGATGTGCCTGATGTAACCGCTGCACTTTCTCTTCAGGAATCTATCAGTGACTTTTACTGGTATTACTCCGGGAAAGACGTGATCGATGAATCAGGACAACACAACTTCTCCAAATCCCTGGCAGTGACCAAACAAATATTCAATTCACTTACAGAATATATTCAGGTAAGAAAATCCCGATAGCATTATTCTGGTTTATTAGTAACAAATGGGTTGTTGTAAGCTTGGAGCTGATCACTGTGCGTGAATTGGTTTCATGAAACATTGTTGACTCGCAAAGCTAAGTAGTGTATAGAACGATGGTTGGCAGAGCAGAGAGTAGACGGTAGGTGGTGGAGCCGGGCAATATGTGGATATGATTCAGGGCGTGCTTAGTTGTGTTGTCGGATTCAAGGCTTACGATTTAATGCTTAGGTCATTAGAAGCGCTGTATAGTCAGAACCGAGGATATGCTTTAGTGTTAAAAAATGGTTGATCCAAAAATAGTGCTTATTGGGCTGATGTCATAAAAGATCCTTGTTTTAATTTAGCAGAGTTACACTGAAACGGGCCATGCTGCGTCTTCACAGTGTTCCGGTGCATTCTAGTTCATGGTTGAGGTTAAATTTAGTTGTTAACCGAGCCTCGGCCTTCCTAACTGTAGCCTTCATCACAAACAACGCATCAGAAAGTAGTCTGAGCCCACAAATCTGAGATAGGGCAAAAACCGCAATGGACATAAAGTAATATATAATCCAAACTTTATCTTACACCTGGGCGCCAGTAGGCTGAGGTACATTATGAAGGCCATTACATTATACAGGATCAGCCAAGCTGTTTGCGCAGCGGAAGCTCACTGGGCTTGGACCTTTATAATAATGCATAGCAAAGTCAAGACGTTTAAAATGCAGCCGTCCTGCCGCCTGTCTCTTTCGGCGTAGAAAGGTGAGAGGATCCCCTGAACCTGGCCGGATGCTGATCGCGGGAGTGCAGCAGTATTTTCATTTGCTAGAATTGAGATCTGTTTATCATTTATGCGAATTATTCACAGTAGGCAGCAGTAACCTTTTATAATTATCAAATGCCAGATTTTATCTGGATTTGCATGAATGATCTCTTTGTGATTAGTAATCTGATTAACCCCCACTAGTAATCTCCAACCGTCTTTGTTAAGAAATGGCCGAACGGTCGTAGAGATCTCTGTGATTGCGGGCCGCCGCTGTGTGTTTAATCGGTATCCCGAAGGGCCGGCGCACGCACCAGAGCATCGGCTCGGCTGCCAGAAAGCGGCTTTCTTGGAATTCTCAGACACATCTCTTCTCGATGTTTACAATCTGCGCGTAACCGCCATGGCTGTGTCTGTGTTCTGCTGCAAGTTATGGAAATAGCCTTCCATGCGCCGCTGCCACCGCCAATACGCTCTGTGGGTTTCTGTAGAATGGCTCGTTATTTGTTTCCTTTTATTGACACTGCGATTCAGAAGGCAATTAGCCAGTACCTTCAAACATCCCGGTAAAGATTTTGTGACTCTAAACGTATTGTTCATAGTTCAATAACAATTATATTACGGTAATAAAAGAAAAGAAAAAAAAGAATGTCTACACAAAATACTCTGTTGGAATCCGGAGCTAAATGTATATGCAGAGCTCGACAGCAGATGTCCAATGTTTACAGGCGGAGTAAAAAGTTATACAATAATTGTGGTATGTACTTAGTGGGGATAGTCACCCAGTGCGCTTATTACTTTATTTGCTTTGGGTTTTGCTGAAAAGAACACTTGAAGATCCCATGAATGACCCGTTTCCTGTCTATGTGTCTGTATGATGTATTACCGGTCTCTTGCTCTTGCAGGGCCCGTGCATTGGAAACCAGCAGAGCTTGGCCCACAGTCGACTTTGGGATGCAGTGGTCGGTTTCCTACACGTCTTTGCAAACATGCAAATGAAACTCTCGCAGGTAACCAGGACATCGCTTAACAGAAGTTGTTGTTCTGCCCTTTGAGACACGCGTGTATATATGTTTTTAAAAAAGAAAGCCAATTGGTAATGACTGAAAAAAACAATGTGTGTACACCTGTGTGTACCGAGATACCGTGCTAAACCAGTCACTAAGAGTATAAAAACTATGTTCTAACCGAAATAATTTGACGACTAACTGTAGCCATGATTCCATTGAGCCATCGCTGGGCAGTCAATCGATGAGTTGACTGTTGTGCAGACCCATTGCTGAGGATGGGGGCTGAAGTCCTAGACTTTTAGGGTCGCCTCACACCCTGGGAGGGGGGGGTGCAGTCATTCAGCAGCATGAAGAATCAGTTTGCAGCGGGCTATAAAACCTACAGTGTGTGTTTGTGGGATGAGCGCACATAGGTCCATTAATGTATGGGAGATGTGACCGGTGGAGTCTGCTACAGGGTGAAAGCCTGATAGCTCCCCTGACTGGTGGAAGGTCGCGTAATTGTCACACCAGAGCCTTGTGGGTTCAGTTGCTTTTGAGAACATGGCAGGTAGACGTGACTGTAAGTTCTGTGAGTTGTAGGCAAGGTCGTGTGAGGAGCGTGGTTTCATTGAATGTAGCTGGACGGGGGAAGATGAACGAGATGCCAAACTGTATTGTACCGGGGGAGGGTTAAAAACCCTGTCAATGTTTATAATCTCTAGTATTAAAACCACAACGTGGTGGGAATATTAACGAATACCGGTAATTTGTCATTAATTTCCTACATGACCAACTTCTAACATAATACAAAGAGGGAAAAAAACCCAAATCAATCAATTAAAATTACCAATCTTTGTTAGATTCTACTGAACTAGTTGTTATTTTCCGTGTCTCCTCACCTTGGGTTCTTTCTGTAAATATTTCGTTACGTTTAGAGGAATTTGCTAATTGGGATCGGTAAAAGTGACTCCTTAATGACAGTGTTTGAGGAAACAAGTGTTTGAGCTGCAGATTCGGAAGAAGCATTATGGAATGGCCCTCTAATCTGGCTTCTGGTGTGTGTGTGTGTATACATATGTATGTGTGTGTGTGTGTGTATATATATATATAATTGTACGGCTCTAGTTAGAAAAGCTTTTGACAGAATACATGTTTAATGGCATGGAGCTGTTAGTCTAGTTCAGTAATACATACAGACATCGCATGTAACTCTTCTTCTGCCTGAAAATGATATTGTACACTGTTTCAGTCCAAATATGAATTAAATGTAATTAAACAACGAGCATTGTGAGTAGATTACCCCATAGAACTCTCTCCATTATGAGATTCTTTAGGAAGAAGCCTATTTCTTTTAATAAGGAGGGCTAGTCTATAACTCTTGTGTCAGCGCAGCGGTGTTCTTCTCCAGAAACCCCTGCGATTCCTGTGTTCAACAATAAGCCAAGGCCATTATGTGAGGCTGAGGAATATACTAGATTTTTGTAAAGAAGATTTTTTTTATATAATGCCAGTCATTGCGCTAAGAACTTTGTGAGATTTGGATCACACGCATCCATATTGTCCATCTGCCCTTGGCCAAATGTGGGTCGGACAGGGATCGGATCAAGCATTAGCTGGCCGTCCCCACTAACTCTGTACTCCTTTTAATGTGAATCATGGGCAGGAGCTCGGGCCAGGTGCTTGGCGCGTTCCTATTATCCTGTAGGCTTACGTATTAAATGGCAGCCTGTCTCGCCACAAGACATGTTCATTCTTTGGCTTAGACCTCAGAAGTATTGCTTTGCTGTAATTTGCAAGTCAAAATATGTTGAAATTAATAAAATCTGTCTCACATTTGAGAGAAAACCCATGTTAATTAGATTTTTAAATTGAGGTCCATTTAATCTCAACTGTTCATAGCTGGAGCTGCTAGTCAAATAGCTTCTAGTATTTATTTAAATATCCTTTTTTATTACAATAGATGGTACATTCTTCTAACACACACACACATATATATATATATATATATATATATTGATATTGATATTAAAGTGCCTCCGAGATCCAGAGATTATTGCATGTACAAAGGCTAAAGTTTTTATTGTTGGTAGCTTTCAGACAGAGGCAGAGAATTGCCCCAGCTATAAACGACTTCATAGATGCTTAAAGAATAATACTGTCACTATCTCTAATCTTCTAGGATTCCAGCCAAATTGAGCTGCTGAAGGAGCTGTTGGACCTTTTGCAGGACATGGTGGTGATGCTCCTGTCACTTCTAGAAGGTTGGTTTCTGTAACATGCACACTCTTAGTTGTTTCTCAATGGCTTAGTGACATCATATCTTCCAGTAGCTTATGTCA
>VKOC01000008.1:30185825-30197290 GCA_009364415.1 Spea multiplicata
TGCATTACTTTGCATTTATCCACATTAAATGCCAATTGCCACAGCTCTGACCATTTTCCCAGCTTACCTAGATCGTTTGCCATTTGGCTTCTTCCTCCAGGAACATCAACCCTGTTGCAAATGTTTGTGTCGTCAGCAAATAAACATACCTTTCCATCAACACCATCTGCAATATCACTAATGAAAATATTAAAGAGAATGGGTCCAAGTACAGATCCCTGAGGTATCCCACTGGTAACAATGAATATACGCCATTGACTACAACCCTCTGTTTTCTGTCACTCAGCCACTCCTTAATCCATTCAACAACATTGGGATCTAAACCCAGAGATTGCAGTTTATTTAAAAGTCTTCTATGTGGGACAGTGTCAAAGGCCTTACTGAAATCCAGATACGCAACGTCTACTGCACCACCTTGATCAATTACTTCAGTCACCCAATCAAAAAAATCAATAAGATTTGTTTGGCAAGATCTTCCTGAGGAAAACCCATGTTGTTTTTGATCTTGAAAGCCATGTGACTTCAGATGTTCAACAATCCTTTCCTTTAACATTGTTTCCATTAATTTTCCCACTACAGATGTAAGACTAACTGGCCTGTAGTTGCCCGACTCCTCCCTACTGCCTTTTTTTGTGTATAGGCACAACATTCGCTACTTTCCAATCCCCAGGGACAACTCCCGTTACCAATGATTCGTTAAATATATCAGTTAACGGTTTTGCTAGTACACCCCCAAGCTCTTTTAATAAATTGGGGTGTATCCCATCAGGCCCCATCGACTTATTTGTTTTTACCTTAGACAACTGAAGTAAAACCTCCGCCTCGATAAACTCACATATTTCAAATGATTCAGTCTTTTTTCCCAACTGAGGTCCCATTCCATCATTCTCATCTGTAAAAACTGAACAGAAATATTCATTGAGGCAGTCAGCTAAACCTTTATCCTCTTCTACATATATGCCTTTTGTTTTTAGTCTAACTAGTCCTTGTTTAACTTTCCTTTTCTCATTTATATATCTAAAAATGTTTTATCTCCATTTTTTACTGATAGGGCAATTCGCTCTTCTGCCTGTGATTTGGCAGTTTTTATAACTTTCTTTGCCTCTTTCTGCCTAATTTTATAGATCTGTCTATCTTCCTCACTTTGGGTATTTTTGTATCTACTAAAGGCTAACTTCTTGTCTTTCACGATTTTGGCCACTTCTGCAGAGTACCACAGCGGTTTCCTTAATTTTTTACTCTTACTGACCAACCTAATACAATTTTCTGTTATGTTCGATAAAACAGCTTTTACAAAATCCCATTTCTCCTGAACACCATCTAAATTGCCCCAGTCTGATAATGACTCCTCTATACATTTTCTCATTTTAGAAAAGTCAGCTTTTCTAAAATCTAAAACTTTTGTTTTTGTGTGGTGTGACTCAGTCACTGTTCGTATATTAAACTACACAGACTGATGATCACTAGATCTCAAACTTTCACCTACAGAAATATCTGTTAACAAATCTCCATTTGTGAACACTAAATCCAATGTGGCCTTCTTACGAGTTGGTTCCTCAACCACCTGTTTTAAAGATAATCCCAATAAGGAGTTTAGAATATCCGCACTCCTGGTACAACCAGCTACTTTTGTTTTCCAGTTCACATCAGGGAGATTAAAGTCACCCATGATTATAACATCCCCCTTCACTGTCATTTTAGCTATTTCCTCCACTAGTAGATTATCGAGTTCTTCTACTTGTCCTGGGGGTCTATAAATCACACCTATGCGAGTTACTTTACTTTTGCCAAATTGTACTGTAACCCAAACCGACTCTAAGTTCTCTTCACCAACTTGTATTAAGTTAGATTTTATGTTATTTTTCACATATAGGGCCACCCCTCCCCCTTTCCTGCCCTTTCTATCTTTCCTATATAAAGAGTACCCCGGTATTGATATGTCCCAGTCATTTTTCTCATTATACCATGTCTCAGTAACAGCCACTATATCAACATTCTCAGTTGCCACAACTGTTACAAGTTCATGGATCTTATTCCCTAAACTGCGAGCATTTGTAGACATGACCTTTAGCTTGTCATTTAACACCTCTCTATTACCGTTGACAACACCACTATCCAACCGTCAGACCAAGTTCGCTGCCTTGGTGTCACCCTCGACTCTGCTCTCTCCTTCATCCCTCACATCCAGTCTCTTCAATCCATCCTCAACACTGTAGCTAGAGTAATTTTACTCTGCAGCCGTTCGTCATACGCTGCCACTCGCTTCACTGACTCCCCATACCCTTCAGAATCAAATTTATACTTTGCCCCCCTTACATCTCTATCCTCCTATCCAAATACACCCTTACCCGCTTATTCGCTCCTCTCCAATCTTCTACTGTTGTTACCTCTCCCCACTCCCGTATTCAGGATTTCACCCGCGCCGCTCCCCTCCTGTGGAATTCCCTTTCCCGTTCCCTCAGACTTTCTGCCTCATACGCGACTTTCAAAACCTCTCTGAAAACCCACCTGTTCATGGAAGCGTACACTGTTCCTTCCCATTACTCCCAACCATCATCATAATCAAGCCATCTGAAGAATCAGCAGCTTCAACAAATCATCAGAACCAGATCAACTCATCCCCATCCAAGCCGTCCTCTCCTATTGTCTCACTTCCCCCTCAACCGCCGACTAGATTGTAAGCTCACGAGAGCAGGGCCCTTTTCTCCTTTGCACCTCTTTGTTATTGTATGTGAAATAGTTCTAGTGACATTTTATAAATCTATGTAATATAATGTAATCTTCTCTGACTACACTAATGTATAATAGAGATACATTGGCACATGTATCCGTGAGCCCTAAAAAAGGCATGCAATTCAAGAAGATAACTACAAAACATTAAACTACATTGCTTATCATTAAAACGTATTTCTCCTAAACATTTCCCTAGCAGCACATTAACCATAAACAGGTCTTATTAAAGGAAAGGTTCCGACCTGGATATGAATACAACGGAAAGTACTATTTATTATTTATCAGAGTGTTCTGTTCCATCCTGCTCAACATTTCCACAAAGCAGCTATTCATGGCGTTGTCTCTTAACTTGCACTTTATGATATATGCTATGTGCAGTTATATTGCAGTTATTAGCTCCTAGTTAGGGGCTATAATATGAATGTGATGTTGTCGCTCTAGGACATGCGTGTTCGAGTGAGATGACATTGTTACTCTCGTTTTATCCTGTAAACTCTGTTTGTAATTGCCTCATTGCTCACGCCAACGATCAGAATTGAACTGTGACATTTCGTAGCTGCGACCTTCCAAAAAGCCCAGGTTTATTCAGTGAATATTTATAGAACCGACGCAGAGTAGAAGTGTCTTAACGACTCTAAAGACCCGGTGGTAATTTATCTCTGTCTTTCAATAGGAGAAAGAGATTTATCGGTGGCCTGTCAGAGAGTCGGTGAAAACCATGTTGGCGACAGGCTGGAGCGTTGAACGTACGAAGGAAGGAGAAGCCCTGGCATTGCACAGGGAAAATGAGAAGATGCGCAGCATGTCCCAGGCCAGCCAGGTATACGAGCGATCAAATGTATGTTACAAGCGTAATCATATCCCAGGTACACCTTCTAACTGGACTCCACATTCTAGACTACATCAGTGACTATGCTTATATATATTAAAGGGAGCTGGCTTGGGTGGAATTTAAGAAGTAGGCATATTGGTTTTTAGTAGACTTGGGCACCAGGGGGCTCTTCGTCTTCCACAAAAAAAAAAGAATATTCGCCCGGTCCTGTCTTCTCTTCGGGCGAATATTCGTGGACATTCTTCGTGTTCGGTCTTTCTTCGTTTTTTCCGGTTAAGGGGTTAATACGTGGTTATAGCCGCTCTGGCGCCAGGAGTTTAAATGTCCGTATGAGCAACTCGCTCATACAGACTGTTAAACTCCTGGTGCCGTAACTTGTCCGGCAGATCCCACTGGTCTCCCTGTTCTATCATTTATTAACTGATAGAACAGGGAGACCAGTGGGATGTGCCGGGTAAGTAGCAGAATTGGGGTTTAAAAAGTCTGCACGAGCGACCAACAGAGTCACTTGTGCAGACTTTTAAAACCCCAATGCTGCAACTTTACCCTGCCGATTGCCACTGGTCTCCCTCCCTGTTCAATTTATTAAATGTCCGTTCTGTTTTATGAGTGGTAATGTGTATCTTAGCCACAGCCAGCAAGCCTTCAAGATTCGACTTGTAACGGACTGGTCTTGTATACGTATATGATCAAACCAAGCACTATGTCCAAAGATAACTAGCCAGCAGTGAATGTAATAACTGAGGAGGAAGCGAATGCATTCATATGAAAACCGGAGATGTACTATGTTGGACTCATGTAGTCCATCGAGTTAAACTATGCTTTTATTGTCTATGATTGGAAGATTCTGTCTGTTTTACAGGGAAATGGTTACACTCCTGTCCCAATCGATCTGAGCAATGTTGTCCTTTCCAGAGAGCTCCAGGTTTGTGTCCCCGTTATAGTTTGTTTCTTTTCTCCAAACTGATTTTGCCCATCTGGCCATTACTCCCTGCTATACTCTTATATCCAGGATGGCCATATGCCTATCCTATACATATCGAAATTACTTCATTTTATTAACCTGGCCAGAAACTTGTTCCACTTAGTGAAATCCGATTACTTAGTTAATGAGGTTGAAAGAAAGTCTCCACTGATAAAAGGTAACGTCTATGGAGGAACAGATTTCATTGGTATTGCCATGAATAATCAACTCAGTGTGGTGATTGATCAGGGAAAGTCACCCAAAATATCACGTGACTGACAAAAATGGCCGCCTCCAGGTGTGCAGATGAAGTTTCCAAAGTTTAATGGAACGAAACCAGATAAAACAATGTCTTTTTTTTCAGTGCTGTATTTGCTGGATTTTATGGTGAAGGAGAAAAATATTTCCTTTATGAAAATCAGACAATCAGACTTAACATTTTAAACATCCTCTAGTTTTAGACTATGGCCTCCTTTTACTACTACTCTTCTTCAGAGCTTTACATGTTGAGATATTTTCTTATTTTAATCCAGCAAACGATTCACCATTTTAGTCGAATTCCTAGATAACGTGTTTATGTCAGAACACGTTTCGGGGCTTCACAATATATGTATGTATGCTTAATTGTCAAATAAATATATATTGGTATGTACAGATGATAGCCCCAAAAAAATCTAATTGGACTTGATGCAGGGTGACTTGGGTTTGGGAGAACACTATGGGCAGTGACCTAATAAGGCAGCGTTTCTCGTTAAATTTGAGAACTGAGATTAAATCTTCCAGATTGTTTTTTCTCTGTGAAGGTTATTTGTCAAAGTTCCCTGACATCAAAAGTGAGACAAAAAACCCTCACCAAAATTATTGTACATAAAGAGATTTGTGTATCTTGGAACCTTACTGGATTTTTCATAAATCTAGACCCCCCCAGACAGGGATATTAAGGAAGCCAGTCGTTTACTCTGCACAATGTTTTTTTTTAATCAATTAAACTAAATATTTAGCTTTGGTCTGTTGTCTCTGCTTCCACGGCTTTTGCAGGCAATGGTTGAGGTGATGGCTGAAAATTATCATAATATTTGGGCCAAAAAGAAGAAAGTAGAATTGGAGAGCAAAGGTAAGCTATACATTTCTTTAAATCGTGCCTGTATTTAAGAAGAATGGCAAATAATGCCATGCAAGGGAGCAATCATGTCCTCCGTTCTAACAGTACATAATGTGAAATGTAACTGATCTTTATTGAAGGCTCCGCTTTGCATTTATTAGTGAATGGGGTTTTACTGTACACGGAAAGTTATAATTTACAGAAAGGGAAAACCAATGCAAATAATGTGTTTGATGAATGAATTGTTGGTGTGTCTGCAGGCGGAGGGAGCCATCCATTACTTGTGCCGTATGACACGCTAACAGCCAAAGAGAAGTCTCGAGATCGGGAGAAAGCCCAGGAACTTTTTAAATTCCTGCAAGTGAATGGTTACGCCATATCCAGGTACAGATGCAGCATTTAGTGTTCTGTAACATCGCTACTTTTTTTGTTAATATATTCAAAATTAGAGCCATTTTTTTTATTATGCATCCAATAAGATGCACATATTATTATCTCTGTTTTATATATGTTTTTATAATATTTGTTACAGGGGATTAAAGGACATGGAACTAGATGCTTCATCCATGGAAAAGAGATTTGCCTTCAAGTTCCTGAAGAAGGTTCTGCATTATGTTGACTCTGCACAGGAGTTCATTGCTCACTTAGGTAAAATGTGTCTAGTTGACCTGGTTTAGCATGATGTACACCGTGTATATTGAGTGAAAGCAGTGGGCAGGGATTTTAGATCTAAAAAACAGTTCTTGTCTAACATTTCTAATTCAAATGTACCATAACAGAGGCTGTTGTTGGCAGCGGGAAAAGCGAAAAATCTCCCCACGAGCAAGAAATCAAATTTTTTGCTAAAGTAAGTGGTTTTGAAACATTCATAAATGTTTGGAACGATACATGAGATATTAATAAGGATATATTAACCCTTCCTGCTTGAAATTTCATTGCCTATGGAATTGAATACTGGAATCTGGAATGGTCATACCATACTTTGTAACAGAGGCTCAAAAATTCATTTATTAAATTATCCATAACGTAGCACTCCTTGTTTACATCCTTGGTTATCAATAGAGTGAAGATGGATGAAACTCTATGTGATGTTTGTCAGCATCCGGGTAAATCCAGCGTCCTCTTGTTTTCGGTTCTAGGTTCTCCTTCCTCTCGTTGACCAGTACTTCAAGAATCACTGTCTGTACTTCCTCTCCTCCCCGACGAAAACCCTGAGCAGCAGTGGCTATGCATCCAACAAAGAAAAAGAGATGGTGGCGAGGTAGGAGGCATGTGGTTTCGAGATGTATAAAAAGTGAAACCATCATCTCTTTTAAGGTTTTTAAACATAATTTGTAAGAGAAATAAGCAGATTTCTTTTAACTTTAAACCAGATATAAGAGTTGTTACAAAGTTAAAGTCCCAACAGAGATGTTGCTTTCCCATGGCCTTTATTATAGCTCAGCGTGTTCTGTAACGCAAAGAAACGGTATTCAGTGGAAATCGGCTTAACCGGGTTGCCAAAATACATATATAACAATGAGCAGTAGAAGGAAAAATCATCGAAAAGCAGAAAATGTGACAAAGTCAACTGTCCACCTGTCCAAAAAAACCAAAACAATCTGTCACTTCATGGTGATATCACCTAAATTAGCTGTGATGGGCTTCTGGATCATGTACTGGGAATGTAAAAATGAATTTAATGGTGAGGCCAGATGAGCTGAATGGTACTTCCCTGCCATCAAGTTCTGTGTTTCTATCTTAATTGTCAACCTTTGAGTGCTAGGAAGTGACAGGAGACTAAGCCAGTTTAAATGTATGTAAAATAATGTAACCAAATGGATATGTATCACATGTGCCGCATTAGTATGCCACTGAGAACAACCGTTTAAACTGATTAAGTGTTTATTCTCTCCATTAAGTCACTTCTTTGCTTGGGTGGTAAGCAGTGTGGTGCACAAGGACCTGTGTAAACAGCATAAAGCTGCTCAGCACCATGCTTGTTGGAAAGCTGGACATGACTGTTCTTTTACATTCTGTTTCTCTTCACTTCTTGACTGTTAACTACCCATTTAACGTTGATCATTTTTTAGTTGCATTGAATGATTTATATGTAAAGAAAGTATTGCTTTGCTGAGAAGGTGGTGGATGAGTGGAATTACCTTCCTACTAGAAACATACAGGCTGGCCTCTTGATTTCAGGTCCTGTAGGGTCAGAACAATAAACTCCTGGGCCCAGCTGGTGAGACCTTCTGGTATTTGCACAGAGAGTCTTGTTTGTTGGAGTCAGCGCTGGGTCTGGCTGGCTGGGTCTGGCTGGCTGGGTCTGGCTGGCTGGGTCTGGCTGGCTGCTGGCTGGCTGGGTCTGAGCAGGAGCTGCTTTTGATGAGTTGCATCTCCAGTGTGGCAATAGCTGGGTGGGTAACTAAAAAGAGCATAAATATAAGTGAAGATTTTGGTGAATCCCTCGATGCAGATTAAATGTAAAGCATTAGGCGACACTGAGTTGTCGGACGCATTAAATACGTTGGATGTCACCCGAGCACTGTTTGGCATAGATGGCTATTTTGTTCTGTATCAACATGCAGTATTTTTAATGTCACTAAATGTCATGCTTCGGGTTGGCTTATTGTATAAAACTATAAAAAGGAGCTGGGAATGACAGCTGCTTCCACATTTTCCATAATAGGGAAGGTCCATTATATACAAGCGATGGCCTTTGTTAGCAGAAAACGTTTAGATGATGAGACTACTTTTGATGATCAGAGGTATAAAGCTATTGAAGAGAATATCCGGTTTGTTGCTGAGACTCTATAATAAAACCGAAGAACCTTTGTCGCAGAGACATTTACAATGGAAGCTATAATCATACATTTTCTTAAGAGAACCCGTTGGAGTTGGAGGGCTTCATCTGATTTTCTTTTTCTTCTGTCTGAGAAAAAAGTCTCAGGTGTATCAAAATTGTCAGGCTCTCCTGGAGAAACAAAATGTCCCAAATAGAAAAAGCCAACGTGAAGCCAGGCTCCCGAGAAAAGACGAGGGTCCCACCTTTAGTCCCTCTGGAATTCTGATATTGGAAGAGTTGGAGGAAACAACACCCAAGCATTACAGGGCATGGTGGGGGTATTATAATATGGTCCTAATCAAGCAGTAATGGAGAAATGTGAGCCATTATAAAAAGATTTCAGTGTGTACAGAGAAAAATAGTGTGGGGGGTATGTGATATGTGTCACATTCGGCACATTCTCAGTAAACCATAGCAACCCATATCCGAGACCCATGGAGAAATCAGCCACACAAAAGAAGAACAGGAAAGCTGTAGAGGCCAAGCATGGTTTTCAGGGTATTGAAGCACAGTGTTTAATTAAAAAATCGTAAAACTAAAGGCCTGATGGATTCATCTACCAGGTATATACACGGGGTGACTTAACGTGGCTTGTAAAGCAGGCTATAACCCACTGCAAATCAAAGAATCGTAGGTTCTTCTAGCAAAAACCATATATTTTTGATAGAAATCTACTTATTTTCCTTTTCTAACCTGCAACTTTTTGTTCTCTTTCATGTTTTCCCTCTCTCTTTTTTTCCTGCTTTACTTCAGTCTGTTCTGCAAACTGGCAGCCCTTGTCAGACATAGGATTTCACTCTTTGGTAAGTCGATGTAAAATAATAAGGTCAGGAGAGAAACTGTAACGCTCGAGTCTGCAGCAGTAAACCAAATGCGGTGACATTCATGCGCGTGGCTCTGTGTGCTGATGACGAATGAGGAGTATATTATCTGTGGCCCCCACTGATCATAATTTCATCGAGTCTTTTGTGGATTGCATCTTATGAGACACAAGTGTGTATTGTTTCGGCGTACTCATTCTGTCCTCTTAAATCCTCTGCAAGTCGTTAAGCGATTAAACCTCTTACAGACTGCAATGCACGATGCTGTGTGCTGTGTTCTCAGCAACATCTGACCTCTACAATATACATCATTGTATGGCCAGCCATCAGAATATTATATATATTGTGCTATTAAATAAAAGTGTATTAAATATTTTGCATCCGACAAGGTAAAAGCCATTATTTCACGTTTTCTGACTTATTGTCACCTTCACCTACGCATGGCACATGCATGAAACTCTGAGAAATATCACCAACTACTGTATGTGAATTAGCATTTCATGAATGTATGAACATTGTTTTGTGTTTTTTTTTTAAGGTGCTGTTCCACTTAGACAAGACATTTGAGCAAATGCAGATATGTCATTTTTTCCCATTTGAAAGTTTCATCTTATAAAAGAAGAAACTTTGAAGAAACCTTTTTAAATGGCAGGGACCTATCAGTGCCTGTTTTTGTGTCACATGACAAGAGTTTCCAACAAACGCTATGAATAAGGTCACATTTTACATATTATTTCTAGGGCAGGTTTGGACACTATTAAGAATGATATCCGTAATGCTGCATATAGCTAAACACGTCAGCAGGTGGTACAGCACCTTTAGTGTTTTAGTGTACAATATTTGGTGCCATTTTAAAAGAACCTTCCACTGTTTGCTTTATGGCGATAAGACCATTTTTACACCAGAATTACTCTTTATAGATAACCCCCATTATGATATCGGTGGCTAAGTGAATCAAATCAAGTGTGAAAACCCAACAATTATATTAAAAGTCAATCAATGAGGTATCCGACGGATTCCTGGGGAAAGGTTGCTTTGAACCATTTCAGGACAGCATGTACTCATGTAGCGTTGTTTTCAGGCGGCCGTGATATAACCTTGAAATTCCATGATACTATTTCTTTATTCTCTTCTTTTTGTTCACTATAGGCAGTGACTCTTCCACCATGGTGAGCTGTCTGCACATTCTCGCTCAGACGCTCGACACACGGTATGCTTTTAGAAAAATAAATCTTTTCCCTTTTTCGTGTTTGTCTATGTTACTCTGTTTGCGTCACGTTATTAAACTCTACTTGATACAGGTTTCTACTCTGAAACACCAGGTGGTACCTCATCCAGCAATAGACATTTATTATTAAATTGTTCTGGACAGTTGCATTTTTAGTTTTTGAGACAGCTCTTGGATATCCAACTAGTTCTTAATTTCTTATGTATGCTTGATAAACAGGTGATTTCGTGTGGTGTACCCGCCTCCAGGCCCCGCCACCGTTAATGAGGAGTTGCTGGACCGTCCCAATTTATTTTATTAAATAAATACTTACATTTGAATGTAGCCTGTTGTTTAATTTTGCAAGCTACAATTCATTTTTGGATACAATACATTCTTGCTTAAGTATTTGTGTGTCTGTATAATAATATTTTCATGTAGTTTATCATAAATTTGAATTTTTTTTTTTTTAAATGAAACGGAAGGGTAGAGGGTAGATATATGCCAAGTGAGTAGTAACTGTTGTGATATTTTAGTATATACCGCGTATCTTTTTATGAGTATCCCTTATCTAATTAGCACCGTGATGAAGTCCGGCTCGGAGCTGGTGAAAGCCGGAGTCCGTGCTTTCTTTGAGAATGCTGCTGAAGACTTGGAGAAAACGTTGGAGAATCTGAAGTTGGGGAAATTCACCCACTCCAGGACACAAATGAAAGGAGTTTCCCAGAATATTAACTACACCACGGTGGCTCTCCTGCCAATCCTGACTTCCATCTTTGAGCACGTGGCTCGCCATCAGTTTGGGGTGGATTTACTCTGTACGTCCACTTTCTATTATTATTGTCACCATCACTAAATATCCCGTATATTGAGCATATTACCCTATTTCATGGTGGTTGGGAAGTTGTAACATGTCTGAACCTCGCTACACAGTATTAACAATTCTATTGGCGGTTCCCAAGCCACATGGGTTTGACTTAAT
>VKOC01000008.1:30224774-30236222 GCA_009364415.1 Spea multiplicata
TAGCAGAGATTGAAATGGATTTAACAAGTGTCACATGTCACCTAAACCCAATGAGTCTCAGCAACTTGTTGCCAGTAACCTCAGACATCAGGCAAAGTTTTGTTAAGGAGCTTATATCACCGTAAACACCTCCAGTTAACCCATGTCGTATTACAAGCAAGGTAATCCATATGTATTAATAGCCAAAGCCTTCCAGCAACCCAGCTTTTCCCATGCAGAATTCAGAAGCAGAATATCATGAGTCGCATCACAGACAAGTCAATCACACGGAAGCAACGTCAATATAAGTAGCATACATGAGAGGAGGATAGTGGCTGGTGGGACAAGAAGTGATATGGAGCAGCTTGGGTAAGGCTGCATGAAAAGGGAATCCATTAGCTTTAAATTATAACAAGCTCTGTAGAAAACAAACATGACGTATTTCATTCTCTGTCATGATATCGCAATTTAAGATGTAACTTCCCCACTTTTAATGCAGAAAATGAATGTATCAAAACTCTTATAGCTTATGATTTTCACTTCTCCAGGGGAGGTGCGATATGTGGCAAACATGGCACATGTAATCAATTCTCTTTTCTGGGGGGGGGCTTGGGAGGAACAAACATGCAGATCCTAAAAACAGGAAAATAACATTGCTGCTTCTATGGTATACGAAAAGGTGTCTGATCAACATTAATGAATGCTACATACTTGGGGATTTCTCCTCCTCCTCTGCTGGGTCCTGTTCTTCTGTGTTTGACCGGCCTTTGATTTTGTATACCAATGTTCGGAGCCGGCCCGTCCATGAAGTATCCTCCTCCTCCTCGTCCTCTTCATCTAGCGGAATGCCTTCATATCAACAAGAGGCAATACATTGTTCAATAAACATTCTACAGTTCAATGAGCATTTCCAAATCTTTCTTTTTCACGATGCCCATAACTGTCTGTATTCCATGAAATCTGCCATAGTCTGCAGTCACAGAAGGGCCAAATGGATGCAGGGAGACAGACCTGTGTCACAGAGGCTAAGAACTTAAGGTTTCCTTCTGCTACAACACTAGAGATGGAAGGTCCTAAGATGTTGGGTTGTCTTTATCTGATTCATCTCAGAAGAATATCTTTGGGAGGATGGGTGTTGTGGGCTTAAAAAAGCAAATATTTTTCAGTGCTTTTACATTAAACGGGAAGACTCCAGCCTCAGAACACACTTCTACTGCTAAAAATCCAGGTAACCCAGTTAGACAATGATAAAGTGCCCAAATAAGCTGTGATGAAGCTCAAAGGCCTGTACACCATTTAATAGAATTACCGCAATGTATAAGAAGATCCTCGTGGAACTCATAGAGCTCATCCCGTATCTCCTCCGGACAAGGACAGTTTTCTTGCAGTTGGAAGTTGAGCAACATGTTAATCTTAAAAATAAAAAATAGAATCATCACTCACTGCAACAGCATATCTTCAGAAATATTTCTATTGAAACACCACCGTACCTGCTCCTGTGGAGGTGACCGGAACTCCCTGGTTTTCTTGGCAGTCAGAGCTGCTGACATGTTAAGCGCCTGCATTAACTCATTGTAGCGGAACTTCTGATTGTGCTGTAGTTTTGACACAAAGTTATCAGAAAAGGAGACAATGGATTCAACTCTGTGCTTCAGCTCACAATCGCAAAAGTAATGAAGAAGCTCACACATCTGAAAAAGATAAGGAAACATCAATTGCAAAGACATACAAACACAATCTACACCTTCAAAGTACATTTGTTTTAGTACACAGGAATTCTCAGTACCTGGAAAGAAGGTGGTCACTAGGAAAATAAAGAAGGTTGTCTCACCCTGAATACTGGTGTTATCTTACTCCCGTCATGCAAGGACAACTAAAAGGTTTGGGAAAAAGTGCATATGCCCAGGGCTCAAACATTTCACAGTATGCATAACAGCTGAGTTTAACAAAGATGGAGAGATGAGACAAAGAGCACTGTAATAGAAGGAGGGGTACTGAGTGCAGGGCCGTAGGAAGGATGAGGAAGGATGGGGCAGCTGTAGCCTGCAGGACTGGTTGGGGAGATCACAATCTCCCTCAAACCGGCCCAATATTAGGGAGTGTGAGGTCTGTCACTTCCGACCTCGGCTTCCGTGCTCCCTATTCCCTATGCGCCGGCAAATGAGGCTGAGCGCATGGATATGATGTCATCTCCGCGCTCTGCATCAATAGCCGGTGCGTAGTGATGAGGGGGCACTAAAGCAGAAGACTGGAGTGACAGACCTCGCACTCCCAAAATTGGATGGATGATGGAAGATGAGAAAAGTAAGAGATTGGGAGAAAGGGGTGTAAGGGCAGTGTATGTGTATATATATATTTTTTTTAAAGCTTGTGTGTGTATAAGAACAGTGTAGGTATCTGTGTGTTTGTAAGTATGTGTGTATATGTGCATCTGCATATGTGTGTAAAGGGGTGTGTTAGGGAAGTTGTGTGAAAGGGCAGTGTATGTGTATATGTGTGTGTTTATGGGCAGGTGAGTGTAAGGGCAGTGCGTAAGGGCAGTTGTGTGTAAAGGCAACGCGTATGGGCAGGTGTATGTAAGGGCAGTATGTGTATATGTGTGTTTATGGGCAGGTATGTATAAAGGTAGTGTAGGGCAGTCGTGTGTAAGGGCAGTGTATGTGTATATGCGTGTTTATGGGCAAAAAGAGCTAGCTACGGCTCTGACTGAGTGGGACTAACTGGGGAAGCCAGAGGTGTCGACGGTTGGAGAACCTGACAGGGCAGTTAACAAGACAGGGGAAGTTTTAAAGGCAGTTGTGACTTATGTAAGGAATGCCAGCATATATAAAGGCTTTAATGACCTTAGGCAATAAGTTGGACAATGAACATTACATTGTTCTACTGATACACCTAGGGGGTCACATTGAGAACACATAACAAAGACGTCATCAATATTTTAAAGGCAAGTTACCTGGAGCTTGACAGACTCTGGGAGTCGTGTCTGTAGCAAACCTTTTGGAGGTGCCTTTGCATCTCTTGTAGCCTTTTCCCCAGCTTCCACTGCCTTTTCTTCATCTTGTGCATCTTCTTCCTTCTCATATCTCTCTTCAATATCTTCGGGGTCACCAAAAACATTTGGGTCGATCAGCAGCAGGATCTGCCTAACATCTTCATCCTCAAAGACTCCCATAATGAGCAATGTGGCAATCAGCTTCAGCACAGGCACAAACTGGAATTCTACCTTGCCCCCCACAGGGTCTCGGATGTGGTCACCACTACTCTGCACAGCTTCTGTTAGCATTCCAATGGCTTTCAACTTCAGGATGTCCACAGGAATCTCAGGACCATGCTGCTGCCTCTCTTCACCAGTTAGTATAAAGCAGGGTACAGTAAAATGCAGGTCAGATTTCAAGCAAGTACTGCACCCCACCCCTGGCAGGCCATGCCTCTTGGACTCATCAGGAAAGAGTTGGATCTGCCGAGTGTCATCAGTGATAGGAATAATAAATTCATTATTCATTATAAGCTTCCCCTCCTTGGCGGACTCCAGATAGATGCTAATAAGAAGGTCGTAGAAGCCAACACGTAGCAAGCCAGGAAGGTATTGGTTATCAATGGTGTAGAGTAGCTGGGACTGATCCACATGGCTACACAAGGCATGGGCTACACGATTATTGCCTAATGCACAAACTGCGCAGTACAGCTTCAAAGTGTGATAATGAAACTTCATCAGGTCTTCCTGCTCAGAGAGCTCTAAAATATCAATACACCTGGTACACAAAGAAAAGAAAGAGAAATAAGGGCAACATGCAAGCAAGCTAGGATGTTTTATTGCATACATCCCACTATTTCAAATAGACAAAGAGTAACTCTTTTTGACAACTTATTTATTGGTAGCATATAACTGAACTTGCCCGCACACTAGACTTCGCACATTACAACAGATGCCAAAAGTCCAAGTCTTAGAAAACAGGCAACATAGAAAAGAGATGGGAAGGTCCGAATCAGGGATTTCCCTCAAAAATGCTTCCCTTTACAATGTATGGTGAATGCAGCGTGCATAGGGACTGGACTACCCAGAGTGTAACTTTAAAGGGGGTAGTGAATGGGTGGATCGAGAGTAAGCAGGAGAAGGTGGAAACTGAGCAGGACGTTTATATGTAACTAAACGATGCTCTCCTACCCTGGAGACTACCAGGCATGGTGGTGATATGGTTTATGTAATCTTCCTTAATTATTGACAGTTTATATGACCTCTATGTACTGAGGATTACTGTCTAGCTATAATTTTGCATTTCAACAAGGTGTCTGAATGGTGGAACCAGTTGGGGCAGTATTTAGTTTGTCATGGATCACCCAATAACCCCACATTATTATTATTATTAACCCCACAGTATGTGTTGGAGTCTACTGCAATATCTCCTTCGATTGGAATAAACTCTGTGCAGATTCTGCGGATTAATGCATGTCTTAACATGTACTGTATTGGTGAGACAATGGTGTGTTTTGGGCAATACAAGCACATTAAACTGTTCTACCAAGGAATGTGTGTGTGGTGCCCATCAAGATTTTATCCTATCTCATCAAGATTGTTTCCTAAGCGTCTCAGCTATAATAGTATGACACGTGAGTCACAAAGATTTATTTATCAGCAAGGCACCTATTCTCTTCAGGTATGTGCAGCGCCATCATCTGCAATGGCTCCAGACACTGCACCACCCAGCCGTGCCTCTCGCTCACGCGCTCCGTCTCCACCTTCAGGAAGTTGTTTGGCATGCGGCTCCAGAGGACAGGCGTGATCGACTGCACATCGAGCCGGGGAGGGCACTGCGGCACAGGGTTCTTCTCCTCACTTTTAAATATTGCAGCAGAAAGTGGCATAGTGTTCTGTTTACATGAAACAAAGAGGCAAAATTCTTAACACATAAGGATAAAACATATTATATGGTACAAATGGCTTCACACTAGCAAAGGGTTTTTTTTATTGAACCATTAACCGATTAATCAGGCCAGGGTGGTGTTTTAAGTGGCATGTTGAGTTTTTAGTGAATTGGCAAGGTGAGCACATAACAGGTTTCTCTTCTGGGAAAATCTGTCCCCCTTTCCACATGCAATTCCACATTTGGCCAGAGGAGGCACATGAGATCATTTGCAGCCAGATTTTCTGCAGGTTTTTCAGCCTCACTGGTCTGATTCTTTATTCCAACAGAGGTCAATCCTTGGCGTCCTTTTAGGTGAGTGACTGCATATATTTTATCGCAGCCTGGCCTGTGTTTCGTAAACTAGTTGTGTGGACCGCTGTTTACTGGGAACACCATACAAATAATATCTTTAGTTATAATACGTTCACCTGCATTTTATAGTGTCTGTGGAAATGGGCCAGAATTGTATTAGTTTAAGAATAAATGTAACATGGCTTTGTGATCAGAACTCAGCCTCCCCAAAACTAGCTCTCCATAATAACGCATTATAGTTCATATAGAGATTGGCTCTCAAGGGATTTACTGTGTCTGCCTCCATATCGACTTAATGCCAGATTTGTTATGTCATATCATTTAACGTATTCACATATATTTAATTGCATCTGGATTTTTCTCCTTCGCAAAAGATAACAAATATATAGTGTTTGTTTGCTATGTTATTATTTATTCAATTACCAAAAAAACATTTCATTTACTCATTAACCAGCTTTGCCGGCAGACATTGACAGAAAGATATAAATACGACATGCCTTTAATTTTCCGAGCTCAAACTGGAAGAGATTTGTGCTGGTCGGCTGCAGGAAGACCGCTGGGAACAGCTTGGTGTTTGGCTCAACCTAAAAGGTGAGAAATGAGTTTGGAAACATGTGCGTGAAACACTATAGTAATTCCCAACAAATCAAATAGTCCATCAGCTGAGCAACACCAATTATTTAATACCATTCTGTTGCATTTCCTTAAGGATATTATAATCTGGACATATAATAAGGACATATTAACGAGAAAGCAGGCTTTATTTTACAGCAAATACTAAAGATATTCAAATGCTTGGAAGACAAAAGCATTATACCCCAAAAGCAATACATTTAAACTATAATAGTAAAATTACTGAAGTTTTCGTTTACCGAGAGGGTGGTAGATACGAGGAACACCCTCCCTTCAGAAGCAGTAGAGGCTAATAGCATTATGGTTATTTAAACATGTAGGGGATAGGCATATGGATCCTCCTGAATGTAAGGTGAGACCAAAGACTGATTAAGGTTTGACTCTGACAACAGGAAAAATCAGCAGAAGAGTTGGGGCGAATGAGTCTTATCTGCCGTCAATTATGTGTTTGTAAAGCTACCCACTACCATAAGAGAAACTGTAAAATGGAATGCCTTCCAAGAGCAGAGCGGAACTAAATGTGTAGAATTCTACCCTCCTACACCTGCCCGGAAACAGTTGATCTCCAGGCGAGAACCTAGTGTTGAAGGGAATCAGGCCCTTCGTAGGGTACAACTAACACAAATACAAAGCTAATTTAGTACTTTACATTTCCTGTTCTATTTTGACAAGATAACCGTTTGTGGTTTAAGAGGAAAACAAAGACCATACCTGATAGCAGGTTCCAAGCTCTTTCCCATTAGCTGTGAATGACAGCAGCCCAGTGGCCAGGTCCACAAGGCACCCGATTTCAACATCTACATTGTTGCGGCTGGACCTCTGGGAGCCAGTGGAAAGATCACCTCCCCAAACCATGTAACAATTACTTCGTTTAACACTGAAAGAGAAAGGCAAACAACATATGACCAATGGCTGAACGTGTATGTGTGTTGATGTGTACATATACATATGATATACAACCTACGTGGTTTACATATTTACTGTTGAACCCAAACCTTCCCGGGGCCATGCTCTTTGGTCAGTCCCTCTTCGGTCTCTTAGCCACTGACCCGATGACACTCTCACTTAGTCTTTAGTGGTACATATATTAACATATTATAAGTGTAGCTGGGCTGGTGGAACCTATAGGCTTTTAGTGCATACCTCTATAACAACCTCACAAACATAAAAAAGCTTACAGCTGTACAGCAGGGCCTGAAATTATGTCTAGAATCGAGGGAAGCAAAAGGATTGCCTTTTTTTACCTTTCGTGGACTCTTCCTCTCTCATCCCCTAAAGTGACAGTCACAGTGCAGTTCTTGCTCAGGTCAAACTTTTCACTGTAGAAGTGGTAATCTGGGGTCACCCATCCAACCCACACTGAGGATGGATCCTGACCCGCAAATATTCTCACAGAGTAATAATAAGACTGCAAGAAAATACAACACACAGTGGATTATAAGAAAATATATTTAAAAAACACCCCTTGTGCATTTGTTTTAAACATTTCAAGTCGGTATAGTATTCCTGGGTCGGCAAAGAGCCCCATTCCTGGGAAAGGCTTGTGGAAGTCTACACGATAGTGGGCCAGGTCTTCTTGCCCAACCTCAGTGCCTGACCTCACAAACACTCCTTTGTCTGAATGGGCACACTCCAAAGAGTGGAAGCTGTTATAGCAGCTAAGCGGGATGTCCTTAATATAGGTGCGACGGTCAGGTGTCCACACTTTTTTGGTCACTGTATGTACATACATGCACATGAGAGGGGATCATCCTATAAGACACAGCAATTGAATACTGTGGTCATAGCTGAAATGGGCTTATGTGTGACTGGTGAATAAAATTAACTGCCCAAGAACAAAATATTTGATAGGAATACTTACTGTAGTAGTATGTGAAGTTGCTTCCTGAAGTTGGTTTCTGCAAAATAGAGGGAATTCTTTTAGCAAAACATTTACAGCATTATATCAGTCTTGTAAACATTAATTTTGAACAGAAACACACTCACAAAAGTAATTGCGAACCAACAGAGAAGAAGTTATTTCAAGCAGTAACAATGTTATAATGTGAAGGAAAACAAAATCCAGCAGCAGGCTACCTCTTGGGGAAGTTCTCGTCACTGATGAATGCAGAGTGGAACTCGACAGGCATACTCAGCCTGCAGTATATCATATCCTCATTGCTGTTCTGGGTACCAAATGTTTTGTGTGTAACCTTCAGGCACGGAGGGCTTTCTACTGTCCCATCTTTCCTTGTTACCTGAAAATGAAAAGTATATCAAAATGACTGAAATCTCGCTAGCATGAGTGGGTCCTACTGACAGCGAATGAGGTTCCCTCTAATTCATCAACCTTCGCAACACAGGCCATAGTTCCAAGTATAATAAATGTGTTCTCTGCTTGTAGTAAGCACAGGTCATATTGGATGGAGCTGTAATAAATACAAATCTCAACTAGCTAAGGGAAAAGCCAAAATTAACTCCCAACACATATACACTTTTACTCTCATTGATTAGACCTCTATATTACTCAGTTTACACAAGAACAAGCAGGGGCAGAGCTTAAACCCCTGTACCAATCGTATGTACAGGTGCAGGTAGGAATTCTCCCATGATTTTATCAATGGTCAGAGTACCGAAATGCCACAGAGTCATGTCCTCCTTAAAATAAAGACATATTTCATTTTCTGACGTTTTTTTTCACAATTATAAAAGTGTCCTTATGGAATGATAGATAGAATAGAATAGAGTTATATATATATATATATATATATATATATATATATATATATATATATATATATATATAATTTAAAGAACTATATTAATGCATTCTAAAGTTAAGAAAAAAAGCATCTGGAAAAAACAGCTGATTTTGGTTGTGTGTATGCAGGATTACATAGTACTCAGTATACAGAATAGGAGAACTCTAGGTAAATTCTAATTGTGGAATCTCAAACTGTTTTTCTGTTACATTAACAGCTTGGTGATAGGAAACATTACCGGCGGGTGGGTGCGTTAGGGCATCAGCACACAGAACAAGTCTTTACCTCTATGTGAGGATGATCTTTTGGCACATTTACAAAAGTGGGTAAGCGTTTGCTGAACCACATGGCAACATCTCTGTTTGTATTGACAGCAAAGGGTTGGAAACCCTCCTGCAGGCCGCACATTGTGTAGTACTTGAAGGTGCTGGCATCTCTTCCCAGGTTCATGCGTCCGATCTGAGACAATCCCAAGGAACATACAGGAACAAAACCTACAGAACACAAAGGAAGGGAAAAGCAATGTTGGTGTGAAGGTAGAGCAGATGGCAAGCTCAGTGGAAACTAATCTCTTTATTGTCTTACCAAAAAAGACTGTAAACTGTCTCTATCTTTAAAAAACCCACAATGGCTGACTTATTTCTTGTATGAGCAAACTGTAATATTCTACAAAGGGTAGTCACGTCCTACCACCCCTGAGAAGATGCTGCACTGGATCTCACCCTAAAGTTTTACATCTTGCAACAATCAGTTTACAGACATATCATCAGAGTACAAATGTAATTAAGGAACATTCTGATGGTTCTCTGCAATGTGTAAGCATGCAATGCACGTGGCTCTTTAAGGCCCAGTCGCAATTTATACAGCTGCCGGCTGGAAGAAAATGTTACTTAAAGTGGCTTGAACTTCTTGGTAGCAGATCAAAGCTGGTTTATTACAGCGAGCCAAAGCACCAGTGGATACGGAGAGATGACATCTTTAGGAAAATAGTTTACTGCATGCCAACGTCTGAATTAGCCAACTCCATTTGCTAATTAAAGAATAAATTATGTATAAATATACATATATCTTTTTGAACAGAAATTAATTTGTTGGCTTCTGACGCAACAAGGCCGTCCAATATCATATTTCTAAGATTAAAATGGAGAGACCTGATATAAATTCTCCAAAAACACATTAGTAAGATGGATTCAGCCACTTGCCATTCCTTGGGCCTCTGCTCACAACCTAATTCAGTTTGAGGTAATGAAGCATGGAAGAATTTCCAAACATGTATTTTTCTGAGCACTTTGCATAGTTCAGAGAAGAAGAGGTACATTAAATATCAAGTATTTTTTTATAAAAAAATGCCGCATTATGTATCCTAATGTTTACAATGATACAGACTCTTCAGACTCAACTGCACCTCTTGCCTGAAAGCTGCATTGGGCAAAATAAGTAATCAGTATACTCTACCCCATAACAAAAAATCCAATGGACTCTATTCACTAAAGGGAGGATTGGAAGGAGAGTTTTCTGAAGAGTTATGTTTGAGCTCTTTCACTTTACTATACATTATGAAGGTCCTGTCCCAATGAGCTTCTGCTGTAGAAAGACCTTGGTTAGCCCCATATAATGTGTAGTGAAATGAGTGAGATTTATTCAAAGTCGCCTTACACTTTAAACTATGCATTATACAGGGACCAAAAAAAAAAAGAGGGTCGTCACTGACTTGTTGTTTACATGAAGATATTACCTTACCATACTGTTGCTTTAGGGCAAATGTATCAATATGCAATGGGATTACAAAGACTTTACACTTTCTATGCTACTTAATGCAGCAAGAAGAACTGGCTGGCAGCCTGCAGCTCAATGATGTCTATCTCCTGGATTTAAAAAGAACTTAGCCATCCCCGAAACATTTCATTACTAATGCAGAGTAATGATTGAACATTGTGTGCGGCTACTGAATTGATCACCACCTGGATAAGAGCCACATCCAATGCTGGTGATTGTATCTGAGCTTTCTTGCTGATTAATTGGGTAGCAAGTTTTCAAGACTATTTAGGTCCCCTTTCAGGCATGATCTAGCCCAAAAAAGGTATCAACTTTACTTTTCTTTTCCAAGGGCTAACCTTGACATTAGGCGGCTGAAACAACTAATTCGATAAAATCGATAATAATCGATAATGAAAATCGTCTGAATTTTTCATTATCGATTAATAGAATCTATTTTTATCGATTATAAAAAGAGGTTTTTTTCAGAGCAAATGCTCTGAAAAACTCCTCTCCTTATATCATCCGATCTCAAACAGAGATCGGATTATAACACCTGAATCCAGATCCCCCGCAACGCTGCAGGGGACCTGGATTCCCCTCACTGTCGGCCGGTCTCTCACTTCCGTCTCTCTCTCCCCCCTCCCATCCACTGCTCTGCCTCTCTACCCGGCTCCATTACTGACCGGCACTTTCACTGCAGCTTCATAGAAGCCACAGTGTAAGTGAAGGGCAGTAATGGAGGCTGTCTGTGCGATGCAGACCCCACCGGCTGACAGAGAATCATCCTCTGTCAGATGGTGGGGGTCTGCATCGCACAGACAGCCTCCGTTACTCACCTTCACTTACACTGTGGCTTCTATGAAGCTGCAGTGAAAGTGCCGGTCAGTAACGAAGCCGGGTAGAGAGGCAGAGCGGTGTATGGGAGGGGGGCAGAGTTAGAGGGGTGTATGGGAGCCACCCTCCCATACGCCACTCTGGCTCCTCCCCCTCCCATACGCCACTCTGCCTCTCTACCCGGCTCCCTGATGTCTTTTGAACCCCGTTGATGAGGAGGCAGAGTGGAGTATGGGAGGGGGGAGGAGGCCAAAGTGATGTATGGGAGGGGGAGGAGGCAGAGTGGA
>VKOC01000008.1:30236322-30264409 GCA_009364415.1 Spea multiplicata
CTTTGAAGCTTCTCCTTCTAGGTGCCCCAAAAGATTGATAAACTTCAATATATTTATTACGCTGTATTCTGTGGGGATGTCAATAATAAGGCCAGGCCCATGTCCTTTGGGAAATTTCTATCGATCAGACCCTGATCATTCTGTTGGACATTAGAAATGCATGGATTCCCTATCATCAACTTTGAACCGTTTGCCATATGCTTTAAACTCTCTAGCCAGATTCAAACGGATATTCAGTCTATATAACAGAGCTGCCTAAATGATACATTCATATCTGTTGTGTTTAGACTTTAAATGTTGGCTATTCACTGGAAGCTGTATGTGTTACTGGGTTCCTGTTGATGACATAGACATAGATTTAAACAACAAATAAGAAGCATTTGGTGCATCTAGTCTGCCCAGATATCCCGATATAACAACTCAAGCCAGAAGAATCAGAAGAATCTCTCATCTTGTCTGCAGGAGGGATTAAATGCCAGGAACCGGTGGAGAGGAGCAGGCCCTGCTCTACTGGAGGGCTGTGATTCATATGTTTTATTTATGCTCTCAACCCCCTGCTTCTGCTTTGGCTTTATTGACCTTTAAGATAAAATAAAGATGAGATTTGTAACTACGCATATTTTAATAACGTCCTGGCTACTTTAATGGTGAGAGCATTCCTAGCCGGAGCCTCCTCATTCATTCTGCAGCCACGAATGATCAGCCGGAAATCTGCTCATTGCTAATTTTAATTTTATAGGGATATATTAATTGTACCGATATCTCCTAAACCGTAGGCAGATTGCACGAAAACTCTACCTATTTAGTCTCGAAACAGGTAGTTATGTCAGGGGACGGGTACAATTTAATTAAATCTCTAAATCTAAGTAGACAATTTGAGCGATTAAACTGCGGTATGTTTAGATTTTAGGAGTCTTAGGATCCAGTTTGGCAGTGTTAGACATTTTGTTTTAATATTATTAATAAGCGTTATTTAATATTAATATTTTAACAGTCAATTTAACTTTTTCCTTCCCTTTATTTTTATTGCGTCCTATGTTCAGCGAGGTTATCGCATCACTCAGGTATCGACTGGGTGCATAGGGACAGACGCTGTGCTTGTTTAAGCTGTAGCCTGGTCAGACTCTGAGCTCTCTGGCACCAGGTTGCTACTACAGATCATTCAAATCATACAAATCCACAAATAAACCCTTCTGATCGGTAAGCTTAAAGAACACCTGCCTAGGATCCTTGAGGAATTTGAGAACACTTGACTGTTCTTCTTTCCCATCTACTTGTTCTCTTTGGACACACACCTGTCCCTGATGACCAGTTTCCAAATGTAGCGTCCAAACAGCAAAAATCGGTCTGCCTAGTGGTAATTTGTGAAAATACATGTAATATTAAAGGAAAATAGTTACAATATAACCATTCCAACATGGTTTATATCAGCATATATACCTTTATTGTTCTAGTTCTACCATCATTCTGTGCCATTGTTCCATTTGTATGATTTAGTACAGTAGGGCATGAGGAGCATCTGCAGAAGCCAGGACAACTAAACCATTAAGTCAATGTCTTTCCTTTTTCATACCTTGGCCCCATTCTGACCAGACAGGTTCACTGAAGGAACCAAATTTGTGCATCTACAGTATTTTAACACCATATTAGCTCAGGTCCATCTGGTAGCAGGAGTCAATAATTATCCGGTTGATGCCATAACTGAGCCGTGAAAGTCTTTCTAACGACTTAAGGCTCAACCTCTACAAGAGAGATGGAGCCAAGAGTTCCGAGTACTTAAAAACTAAGATGAAACACAATCTAATGACTGTAATGTTTGCACTGTTTACTATGTTACTAAGGAGGTAAAAGTGTCATTTCCAAAATAGTTGGTAACATTGTGTTTGGTAAACATTTCCCTACAGGAGGCTTCTTTAAAGCCCACAGCTTTTGAGTACCGTTCACATAAAAATCTAATTGTCACCTTACTGTAGCATGGATTTACACAGCTGCCAACAAATGCTTTTCAACTGTTGGGTCTACTTCTATTAATCAAATATTTCTAAGAAGATTACAGTGTTAATCCTCCCCGTGGGTTTAATCCATTATGTTTGCTGCAATCTTTGTTGGATTTTTTGGATCACCGTTTCCTTTTTTTTATTCCTCAAAATGCTTTGCAGAAGTTTACCCGGAAGGTAAGGCATGGCGCTAACGGAAAATACAGTAACCGCATTGCTTGCGATGCATATCCAGGCAATCTGTCAAGGAGATCGCAACACCACGATGTAGATGAATGCTTTTTCCTTCGCGAGAAGGTGCAAGTCTGGTGTGGCATGCAACTGATATTAGACTTAATCTATAAAAGGAACCTACAGACGTTTTTTGTAATTGATTTGTGTTGTCATAGACTTGATACATGGCTCGGCTGCCCAAGGCTTCCAAGTGTACTCCTGAGTCTTATTATACCATCCCAAATCAATAGGTTTCGAGCGCATCTCTCCCACTCTTTCCGAGGAGTGAACAAAAGCAAACTGTATACCTGCATTTGCACAGGCCTCATATCCTGACGTGTTCTTTACTCTACCCCAGGCCTCTCATGGAGGTGGACACAGGACGTTACTCTATGGTCACGCAATCCTACTTCGACATTCCTTCAGTGGAATGGTGAGTTCTGACGCTTACGCCAACATTCCCTCTAAACGGGGACAAGGCAGTAAATGGGAAGTATATTCAGATACCATCCTTAACGAGCGTATTTTTATTCCTGTATACCTTTTACAGTACTTGACATGTTTGACGACATCAAGATCCCTGACAGATAAACTTGCATTTGATGTGGGACTGCGGGATACTTCAACCGGTAGGAAGTGATTTGACAGTTAATTCACATTTCTCTGTCTTTATAGTGATATCAGTTAAGACCATGTTAAGACCATAACTTTGGTCTTCAAAGACACACATGATTTGGTGCACATGATTTCATTGTAAATTGCATTTATTTTTGTATGCGATATATATTATTTTCAAACGGATTAAATGCTGAAAAGACCATTTGAATTCTGCTTCTAGGACCAAATTAATGAGCGTGGTTATGACTCACGAGGTAGGGGTTTGTAAAGGAACAGGTCATGCAAGGTAGTGGATGTAGTAATATTTATTTACTGTGTATTTTACGTTGAGGTGGCTATCACAAATATATAACAAACACAAATGTTATATATATATATATATTACATACATACCACACAAGACTAGTTGAGATTCAAGCTTTTAAAATAAAATTGATTGATAGATTGATTAAAGTGAATGGTTTAAGGTTAACATTAACTTCTCTATGTTAAAAATTGATTTGGAGTTCAAAACTGGAATTGTAGCGCATGGACACCTGGGAGTTTAGTGGCAGGATTTAAACTGTTATTCCTGAACACATTTTGAGGCAGTTCAGTAACTGACTGGGCCGGTAGAAGGGAGATGTTAATCAAAGTTGGCTGGAACAGTTATAGTCTTTGGACTGGAAAGCCAATTAAGGGGTGATTGCACTGGATACATGATTTATGAATTGATCAGAGCTTAGTGGCCACCGTGTAAGAACGTGTTGTAGTCCGGAGACATTCCCGTTATAGACTTGGTTTGTCTTTGTCAACTGACAAACACGTAAGCCAACTACTGTACAGGCCATAGACTCTGGTATTGCACTGGCTTTTTTCCTGCTTAAATATGCAGCCAAGAGGTGAAGCAGTATATATTCCAGAAGAAATGTAGGGAATGAATTAGTACTTGCTTCTTTGTAGGAGAGGCTTGCTGGTGGACAATACATCCTGCTTCCAAACAGAGATCAGAAGGAGAAAAGGTTCGGATTGGGGACGATCTCATTTTGGTCAGCGTTTCCTCCGAAAGATACTTGGTATGTGTTTCTCAACATCAGCATTTTCTACTAAAGTATACTACTGGGAGCGGTAGTTCTGGTTTAGAACGTAGGTGGTTTTTATTCTATTATTATTATATGTGTCTTTTTCCCATACAGCATTTGTCCATATCCAACGGGATGGGAAACATCCAAGTAGATGCCTCTTTCATGCAGACCCTGTGGAACGTACATCCGACATGCTCTGGGAGCAGTGTGGAGGAAGGTGGGTCATGAACGTCTGTAATCTATATACAGTGGCTTCCACGTGCCTTGGGAAATGATTTAAACTGTTAAATAAAGAATGCTGGTGTTTAATTATTAAAAACGCACCTTTCATTCATTTGTCTTTCAATACTGCACATCCCACCACTGAGAAAACAGTTCCGATGTTACACAGTACTGTTCCTGTTTGTTAAATTAGAGCTTTCCCATGACTGCTGAGGAGTCCTGGTAATTATGAAGCTTTAGAAATAGAACCTCCTCAAGCTGTTGATTGCTGTTTACTGCTCATCTGTCTCTGCTAAATGCCCTAGAACATCAGATCTAACATTAACGTTACAATTGACAGTAGCTGAGACCCCAGTGTGTTCACCCTCGTCATACTGTGCTCAGTGCCTTTAAGATTTGATTATGACGCACATAGATACGCGTCACGTTTATGTAACCTTGTTTTTATCCCTACTAGTATTCAATTTCACTTGATTTCTTTATTGTTAAATGTCAGTGCTAGGTTCTGAAGCTATTGACTAAGCTTGCAGATACGTGCATTTCCCGGCCTCTGAGAACAGATATTTCTGGCCCTTAGGAAAAGGACAGAGTTAAAGTTATGTATTTTGACAGACAATAGTCACACATAATGACTCTATTCTATGGTTTTCCTTGTGTATCTCTTGCTACGGATTTCTAAAGCTACACAAGACATATGAACGTTGCTGGAAGATGAACAATTCCCTGTACTCTGTATAATAAATGTGGCCAGTATAACAGAATTTGACCTTTGTGTAGTTTACCGTGTAGTAAACTCAGACCTTAATCAATCCTTGGTCTTGTCTCACATTAAGGATAGTTTTATGCCTATCCCATGCATCCCTCTGTTCCACTAATCTCCTTTTCTCCAGGCTATACCTATTACTATCCTTTAGTCTTTCCTAATAATTTTTATCATCCAAACCATTTAGTAATTTAGTAGCTCTCCTTTGGACTCTCGCTAAAATATCAATATCATTCTTGAGTAGAAAGTACTTTAGGGCCTTGATTCAATATACAAGACTAAACTACAAGCGTTCTCAGACACACAACGACTGTATGACCTAATCACACATCAATATATGCTGTGAGAACGGCAAAACCACCTCACCATCAATGAGATTTATTTCATCAGAACAGACACATGTTTCTAATTGAAATAATTCTGGGACCTCAGCCAACTCAAATTAGAAACACGTCTGCTCTGATTAATGTTGATTGAAGTGTCTGATAGGGGTAAACATCCTTTTTGTGGTTTATTTTTGCTTTGCCGTGCATGTGTAAATATACAATCGTTGTATGCACTGACTTCCCTGCGGTAAAATACATTGAGGTCCATGCAAAATTGACTCCATTATGCATTGTTCATGAAAACTATATCTTTATTGATGGATAGTCTTTATACATAAGGTCATGCCATGTGTGAACTAATATTATCTAAAGAATATGTGTAGTTATATTAAGTGTATCTGCCGGAGATGATAAGTTTGCCATTCAACCAACAGATTGTTCTTAAGCTTTTAATGTTAAAAGAAAATATTGCAGACGTTTATGGGGATTATTGCTTGTCGATATTGTAATTCCCACTCTGTACCTACATCAAAGATGCCAAAAACAGCAGATATCCCTCCAGGATTTTATTATTTTTTCCAGTAATCCTCAGGCCTTTGGCCACGGTGTATCCAGGGACAAGGAGGCAATTGGCTAACGTATTAAAGTATAACACTGTACGTGTGGCAGCATAATGGGGTCATGTAACGCAATGTTACGTGACCCCCACACAAGAAGCTCAACAGCTCGCCAAGTGCAAGCAGAAGATAAAGTAAGCTGAATACAGAGTGAGAGATATGCTTCAAAGTGCTGCCACGGGGCCACAGGTGGCAGAATACTCATCTGTTTTTAGCTGAGCTCCATGAAGCAAAAACAGGAGCTTGATATCTCAAATATTCAAATAGAGCCAAACACACCAACTCCCATTTCTGTACGTACTTTACCTATTGTATTCCTCCAATTCTTCCACAGGCTATCTTCTTGGTGGACATGTGGTGCGATTTTTCCATGGCCACGATGAATGTTTGACAATCCCGTCTACTGACCTGGGAGAGGCCCAGCATAGGTGGGTTACATCAGCCATAAATATGCATTTTCACTATATATATTATTATCATTACTTCTAATAGAAACTTTACCAGGACCCTGCAATGAAGTCCACAGTCAGTTGCTTTCTTTCTGGTTCGTTCACTCTCTGGCACTCGCTGTATGGCACATTAATACCAACCGTGTTCACAAATACACTGGTCTTCTAAGTACTAATTATATAAATAGAAAAAAGCCGGGTATCAATATGGCTAGATGTTCGGCATAAAAGCGAACGTGTTTTTTACTTTTGACGGTTCCTAGTGTCCAGGATACGGAGGGGTAACTATGTAGGCCATGTTTGGTTTTTTACATCCTATAATCTTTGTCTTCATTGAAATTATTTTTAGCTTAGCTACAGCTGAATCAATTGTATCTCAATCGAATTCCTCTAGTAAGTTTTTCCCCCCTCGTTCGTTTTTAAACAGCATTGTTTGCATTAAAAGCAGCGTCCGCTCGAATGACCATTCCCAGTTCCCAGAGGAAACCACTTTTTAACCAACTCCTGAGACGCTTGTTTTGCCGAGGTTGCTGTATTATTAAGAAGCAATAATTTGCTGCTTCTAACATCTTATATCTCCTTCTAGGAAAGTGAATTATGAAGCTGGAGGAGCAGGTGTTCGTGCCAGGTCATTGTGGAGAGTGGAGCCCCTCAGAATAAGGTAGCAGCCTTTTGATTTAGATTTTATCATCCAGCTGGATGGGTTTTTCCTATCGTGCCACACTTGCAATCTTCATACTCTGACTATGTGTTTAAATGTATAAATGAGCATGTGTCATGTGTGCAGCTGGAGCGGAAGTCATATCCGGTGGGGGCAAACATTCCGCCTTCGCCATATTACTAGCGGACAGTACCTGGCACTGACAGAGGACCAAGGATTAGTGTTGCAAGACAGAACCCAGTCAGACACCAAGTCATCAGCCTTCTGCTTCAAAGCATCCAAGGTGAGACCTTCTAAGCTGTAGTATATGCGTATGTCTCTTGTCTTTTATGGTCAAGGGCACAGGGTGACAGAATCACATTATGTCTGTCAGTGCTAGAAAATATTGGTAATAAACTCTGCCATCAGAGCTCACTTTGTGGAATATTGGGAGACTCCTTTGAAAAGCCCTTAATTTTGAAAAGCAAATTGTTTTCTTGGCGTACAGTTTCCAAAACATTTCTGCCAGACATTGCACAACGCTTTTAATTTTGGTTCTTTTAAATGATTTTTCTCCCAGTATGTATTTAAGGCTGATGGTAATACAATGTGGGGTTCTACATTGTAGCGATGCATAATTTATACGCCATTCATTCATTCATTTTTCTTATGTGTCACTGACCACATCAAAAGACTTGACACTAATAAACTCCTCTTGGGTTTGCAACTAAGATCACATGATGTTGCTTTTGGAAGGAGATATCCCAAAAATCACAGTTCATTTTGCATGCAGGACAGTGCTGCTCACGCATTCATGTCAAAGCTCTCTTTCCTTTTTAATTTTAGGAAAAGTTGGACTCCGGCCATAAGCGTGACATTGATGGCATGGGAGTAGCGGAGATTAAGTATGGAGATTCCATCTGCTTTATTCAACACGTTGACAGTGGCCTATGGTTGACCTACAAAGCTCAAGATGCCAAAACAGCGAGGCTGGGACCACTAAAGCGAAGAGTAAATTCATTAATATGCAACGATTGTGCATGCAAACCTAGATTATAATTACTACATGCATAGTGTTTAATGCTTTAGGAAATACAGAGACCATAAAGTCTTGGGTCACGTACCATATTTAGGTTTCAACTTACTTTTTAAACTAGGATACAATAAATTAAATTAATATGAGCATTATGCAATAGATTTTACAATGTATATGTTACTCTGGGGGGTCTGTAGATGAGGGTCAGAGATGAATCCCAAAGTTCAGTGTCTCATAGACATGAACATGCAGTATGTATCATACAGCTAGACCCAATCAAATCTCATTGAAGCTCAATTGCCAGAGAGGCAGTTATTTTCCGGTGGGCAAAGCCATTGAGTGGCTTGAGCTATTGGATTGAATCTCCATTTGAACCATCAGGGACTCTACTTGAAACAACTCACGAAAACCCTTGAAAATCTTGGACGACAAACCAAGATCACTAAACTCTCACCTTCGTATTTCTGGGAGTTACACTTAGTTTGAGTGCTCTGTTTCAATATTAGTAACAGGAACCCTCGTTCTAAATGTTCTTCTGTAACGGGAAATTGGTGGCAATCCAGTAATATTCAGGGATGTTACCAGTAAGCGTGTGCCTGGTTGGATGAACATAGACTGTGAATATCTTTTGTTCCCTTCTTTGGTTTTCCATTTAGAGTCAGGCACTCAAGATTCTTCTTCTAATAAGGTTCTAATTTTGCTTGAAATGTATTGCGCAAACAGATTTCGATCACTCTGATTTACGCATTGCTGTAAATATAGATGCAACCACATAATAGAGACATTCAAAAAATGAATGAAATAGATCATGCTGCAGTGAGAGGTCTCGTAATATATTTTCCTTGGCTATGTCTCTCCAGGCCATCCTTCACCAAGAAGGACACATGGACGATGGTGTCACCTTACAGAAGTGTCAGCACGAGGAGTCCCAAGCTGCAAGAATCATTCGTAACACCACGGGCTTATTCAGTCAATTTATCAGGTACAGCTACAGCAGAATAATACATCTGCCACCAGTAGCTGTAGGTATTACTAGATGTACATGCAGCTTCTACTGTATATTGCGTTGTGTCCTGATGCAAACGAGTAAAATATATTGGCAAGCTTCCTTTTTAACGGTGGCTGCCACCGTTTGCTTATATTTGCTCAGCTTGTAATCATTGATGCAATTGTAATAGAATGGCATAGTTTTCATTACCAGATTAGTATACATGACACTGTATCCCAGTTTGGATATGGATCCCACCTTATCCCTTGTGAAATTCCTGCATATGTGTGGCCTATATTTGGAGGTCTCGACTGCACACATTGGTGAACAAAATGTCACCAGTCCTTATCGGCAAAACATGGGAAAGCCGTCTCCACGGTTGTAAAGAAAACCATTGTCCATGTTTACCAGCTGATGCTATGTATTCTGTTATCACTTAATGTGCGTTGCATATAAGATAAGGTTCATGCCTGACTGTAGATCATCATATCCTCTCTGGGTGGCAGTGAACAGGGGAAAAGGATGATAACTGGAAATCTTAGTAGGATACGTTGTAAATGTAATTGGTTTTCTGCCGTTTTTCATTTCTTAAGTGATTTGGATTCTCTGACTGGAAACAACCGGACAGTCACAGCCCCCATCGCCCTGCCTATTGAGGAGGTAGTTCAAACCCTGCAAGACTTGATTGCTTACTTCCAGCCGCCCGAGGAGGAACTGGAACACGAAGATAAACAGAATAAACTCCGTTCACTAAAGAACCGACAGAACCTGTTCAAAGAGGAGGTACGAGGATAAGACCCTTTAACAGAGAACATTCTGCTGAACAAATTTATAAAAAAAAACTGCAAACGTGCAACATCTTTTAAGAAATGCCTTAGCAACTCGGCGCCTTTCCCAATACATTGTGAATTAGTCTCCAAACTTCATCCTGCTCTAGAGATTATAGTAATCAAGCTCTTTTTGGAAGGTCTGATAATGATTTAAAGTTTAAAGGGAAAATGAAATACATGAGCATCGATAGGATTTTTACCAATAGGACTGAAGCCATAATCAAAAAGGATTTCTGTTTTCTGGATTTATACTTTGGTCCCCAGAAATACTGATTTTTCTCCCCAATAAAAAATGCTTTGTGTGTATGGCATAGATACTCCTCAGGTTAACACAACCCATATATACTTCCATATCAGCTGCACATATACCTTTAATGCTTTGGTAATTCCTTGGCTTCCAGGACACCAGGCACCGTGTTGTCACGTGTAAATTAATTGCAGCAGGACAATACAATACATTATTGCACAGTTTAGACGTATACACTTTGTGCACATAGATCTACTACATGTATAAAGACTTTATAGAAGCAGTTTGTGGCTAAACTGTTATATCGCAGTGAAAACCAATAGAAGCCCCAAAGGAATCGACAACATCATTTCTCCTCTTCCGTTATCTGCAAAATGGGAAAACTGCTTAAGAACCCGATGCCATTTGCCAAACGTAATTTTACATAATTCCATATTTGAGACATATATATATATACTTGCATTTGCCTAAATTGGGATATGTTTGTTTGCGACTCAGGGAATGCTGGCATTGGTGCTAAACTGCATCGACCGTCTGAATGCGTATAGCGGTGCAGCACACTTTACCGAAATCCTAGGGGAGAAAGCTGGGCCAGCATGGAAAGAAATTCTGAACCTTCTCTATCAGTTGTTAGGTAAGCGTGACTATTATCCATAGCATTTACATTGGATCACAAACTGATAAACGATCTACTTTTGTTATACATCACTACGCCTTTATTCCAGGAGCTTCTCCTTTGTGTGTGATTTGTTTGTTTGTTGTTTACCAATATTTACTTGGTAAATATTGGTAAACAATATTTACTTGGTAAACTATTTTTTATGAAAAGGGACTGGTAACCTAAATTAGACCTAAATTAGAGCATTTTAGATTATGTCACACAATATGTTTATATGTACGTACAGATATGCCGATATATCACTTCTATATGGTTTATTAACATTATGTTCTCTCCTCAGCTGCCCTGATTCGCGGTAACAGAAGTAATTGTGCACAATTTTCCAATAACCTGGATTGGCTTATAAGTAAATTAGAGCGTCTTGAATCTTCATCAGGTGTGTTCACATTGCGGGGCCAATATTGACTTTACTAGGTATTATCGGACCCTTTATATACAAAATAACATTGACATAGACATTGGTCCTTCTTGCCATGTAGACCTGTCCCATTTATACTCTCAAGCAATGAGAAAACAACTCTTTCATTGTTGGGGAGGGGGTAAAGACCAGTATTGAAGAATGATGTTTACTGTACCTTATACTTCCACTCTGTGACTGATTTACACTGAATGTATATATTTTATTACAATGTATGCCCGATATAAAATCATTTTTCAATACAGTGTAATAGCGGGGCTCATATGAGCCACCACAATATATATGATGTGTTCTTGTATCAATTTAAAGCTTGTAATAAGTGTTTGTTTCTGGCCTGCTGTTATTAACCAGCATTACTGTATATTTTTTTAACTAGCATTTACTTCTTCTATATGTTCTTGCAGGAATATTGGAGGTTCTCCACTGCATCTTGATTGAAAGTCCAGAAGCATTAAATCTAATTGAGAAGGGACATATCCGCTCTATAATTTCTCTCCTGGACAAACATGGAAGGAACCACAAGGTAAATCGCACAAATGTGCACAACACATAATTACAGTTCCTATCAAGACCAACTCGATTCTAACTGGGACCCTCCACCAAAACTATATAATGTACAGATTTTCATTCACTTTATACATGTAAATCACAGAAGTCTAAAGCTATGTCCTTTATTAGTACACCCCATGTTGTGGTTACTGAGCAGCTAATCTACTATTTCACTTATATCAGGTTTTCTGCCATAATGCGATTTTAAAACTTTGGGTTTTCTAAGCAATCCCTTGTTTGTAGTCACTGCAGTCACAACAAGATCTGCAATCTGACAAATTATGATTTAAAGTCACTATATTACCAGGATATTTTCCTGTTGCCCCATACAGCCATATCCTGGACTTGTACATGTAACGAGTTCACCAAGAGAGCTGTAGTAACTCCCAGAGATCACCCACATGTATCCTCCTGTTGTCCCTGGAATCACTTCCAGCAGCAGCCAGCATGAACACCTTGGAACCCTGCTATGTGTACCCAATAAGTAGACACAACTACCTTGAATTGAGTACAGCAGGAATGAACAGTTTATTGATTAATTAAACAATGGGGTTCCACGACCAGTACTAGAGCTGCTAAAATGTGGATGTGTGTCCTACCAAAACACGTAGAGTCAAACCACAGCAAGTAACATTGCAGTGACCACATGGCCTGGAGAGGTAGCACACTCAAGCTAATGTAATTTTCAAGGTATAAGTCTTAGCGCCAAGTCGATTAAATCGATTTATTCATCACAGGTTCCATTTGATAGAGAGACAACGTTATGAGAGGGTTTCCATGCATACTCAAGCCTCTATGAGGATGCTGCATGCCACAGGTGCAAGTGATAGTAGGAGGGCCGTGGGATTCTATATTCTGGCATAACGTTTAATTTCTGTTTCGCAGGTTCTGGATGTCCTATGTTCTCTCTGCGTCTGTAATGGAGTTGCAGTGCGTACAAATCAGAACCTCATTTGTGACAACTTGCTACCAAGGAGAGATTTACTTTTACAGACCCGCTTGGTTAATAATGTCACAAGGTATAACATAGCTCTACTTTGTTACAAGACTCATTGTTTTAAAATGGTGTTGTGTTCTTGTACCAGGAATCCTTTACAGCTGTTAATCCTATGTGTGCAATGTAACACTGGGGTCTATTCACTAAAAATTCTCTTGTATTCTATACAAGAATATGTATGTACTATGTATGTACAATACAAGAGAACACATTGGTGATCATCTACTGCAAGATGGGCTGAGTTGGCCCTGATGAATACAAAGGTAACTTGCAGGAAACACTTGCTGGGGTTTGCCTTTCATAGTGCGTGATCTTTATCATTATTCACATATGAAACCATTGAACAACATGTAAGACATATAGTGCCACAAAATCTGTTCAGATATTGAAAATTGTGAATTATTTGTTTTACTTGGGATCTTTTAGTTGGAGACTCAAAAAGAATTTGTTCTAGTGCTGAATGGAACAAAATATGTACTCACAGAGCTGGTGAAAGTTAATAAAGGTCTTTTTAGGGGACAAGGGTCATCCGGTGTTGTGAAAGGTCACACACCTCTGAGATAAGTGTTCTCTCTGTGTGTAGTCTTACACTATATAATTTTTCTTTGTTTCAGCATGAGGCCAAACATTTTCCTGGGAGTAGCAGAAGGATCAGCTCAATACAAAAAGTGGTATTTTGAGACGATCATAGATCAGGTGGATCCATTTCTGACCCCAGAACCCACTCACCTGCGTGTTGGTTGGGCCTCCACCTCCGGTTATGCTCCGTACCCTGGTGGAGGGGAAGGCTGGGGAGGCAACGGGGTGGGTGATGATCTTTTCTCTTATGGATTTGATGGTCTTCACCTATGGTCTGGTAAGTGTTTGTAGTCATTGACTTCTGTGAGTTGCTCTATACATTGTGCACTTGGGTTCATTAATAACATATACCTAGTATCGGTCTATCAGTTGTTAAGTACATGTTTTCACAACTAAAGGCATTGATCCAGGTAGTCTGCTGAACATAGCTTGTTAAGTTAAAATAAATAGAAACAAAATTCCTTGGATAGTTAAATATACACACAAATAATTCTTAAACCATGTCAAATAATGTTCCATTCATGTTTTCTCAGTCATATGACAGAAGTGTGCATCGATAAAAATATTGACCATTACCAGCATTTTAATTCTATTTTTAGCGTTTATCATGTTTTGCTTAGATTTTTAGCTGACTGAAAGAGGTTCTGATGTTTAGGATACATGACTTGTCTATGACGTCCCATAAGCAGGAGCTAAAAAAAAAAAAATAGTTCTTACTGTCAGTTTTACATGCTATAAGAAAAGTGGCTGTGCTGATGGCATTACTAATGCAAAACCAGCGACCGGTGGTTACTTGTAGGCTTTAATATGTAGAGCCCTGCTTATAATTTCTCTCTATATCATACTTCGATCTTTACCGACAGGGTACACAACACGGCTACTTTGAGGCTGCGTTCTTTGAAATGCCAGCTTAGCTATGTGATTAATATGTTTAAGAATTGGAATGCATCTGTGTCTCACGTCTGCCACGTGGTGGGATTACAGTGGAGGGCATTATTCATGTTCTAACAAGACCTAGTTTCCTGCTCATAAGCCAGCAGCACTAAAATATAGCAGGTGTACATTGCACGGTCTATACTTCGTTCAGCTGGCCAGCGTTCCGGATTCCATACACATAATGACAAAGGGTTCTATCTAGATAAATGCACGTGTTCTGCGGGTGGACGGCATGTAACTTGTAGGTAACCAACAAGCGGTTCTCCTATTTCTGTGAAGCTGCAACTCTTCGGGTTCACCGCTAACCACATTAGGTAGATGTTTGTTCTTTTCGAGTACCTAGGAACACTTCAGTTACAATTCTACAGCTAGAGAGCGACCTGTTGGTTACCCCTGCACAGACATGACCGTATTACCTTTGACTTTCATGTATATGGCACAGTTTTTATAACATTTGTTAAAAAGGATTTTTTTGCCTATAGAGAGATAGCATTTGGGACAGGCACCCATTTCCCATTCTATGTGCTGTAGTAATGCATTTATCATATGTATGTTCTGTTTCTGTATTGCTTCCCCTTAACGTATAGTTATTTGTCTGTACATAAAGCGGTGTACATACCTACACATACATTTTATCATTGTCATAACGTTTTGTCTGTAGGCCGGGTACCCAGAGCTGTGGCCTCAACTAATCAGCACCTTCTGGCATCTGATGATGTGGTGAGCTGTTGCTTGGACTTAGGTGTGCCCAGCATTTCATTTCGAATTAACGGGCAGCCGGTTCAAGGCATGTTTGAGAACTTTTACACGGAAGGCCTCTTTTTTCCGGTAGTGAGCTTTTCCGCCGGGGTCAAGTGAGTTTATTTTATGAGACTTTGTATGTTCTCTGTCACAACATCTCAGCTTCCTCGCCATCTGTCCTACATCTGTTTGTAAAGCGTCTGTGTCGCCTTTACCTTGCTTGTTCTGCAAAATATTGTAATATTGTAATTGTGGCCAATTGTATGGAAGGGATATGTGCAAATGCAATGAATTAAATGAAACAGAAAAGTCTCCTCACCAGAAAAACATCACAAAAAAGAGTTAAGAAAAGCTTCACGCCCTTAATACTTGTAGCAGGAAAACATGGTTGTCCTGTGTATTGGACAGAACCTGTTATGTCTTCACAAAAAGGGCAGACCAGGTCTCTTTACAGCTTTCAAAACAGAATCTCGAGCCAATCATCTAAGAAGATTGTCTGTTTCTCCGTCTGGAGAGGAATCTGCCTTTCAGGCATCCTAGAATAAGCTTTGAAACAACCATCAGCTTCCAGCAGAGCCTTATCTCCCTCAAAGCTTATTTTTATCTTCTGCCACCAGTTTGAGAAATGCATCTTCTAGGAATGGCGAGATACTCTGGTTGCCTAACATATGATGTCCATTGTATATAAACAAAATAAACAATATATTAATAGTCATCATCGTAGGGTATGATGAACAAGAACTGCTGTTACCTGTTAAAAGGTCTTCTTGTTCTTTTTCTTGGCAGCTAATGACATCTAGTCGTATAAAAACTGTATGTTGGTGTGTCTTAAAGTCTTGTGTGTTTCTAAAATGGTGTCATTAATTTGCAGTCGCTAGTTGAAAAATGTAACATCGCATTTTAGGGTTCGTTTCCTTCTTGGTGGACGCCATGGAGAGTTCAAATTTTTACCACCAGCTGGCTATGCCCCATGCTATGAGGCCTTACTTCCAAAAGAGAAGATGAGAGTGGAACCTGTGAAGGAATACAAGAGGGATTTTGATGGAATTCGGGATTTACTTGGCACAACACACTTCCTTTCACAGGCTTCCTTCATACCTTTTCCCATTGACACCAGCCAGGTAAATTAAAAAAACAAATGCAGAAATTGGTTTAATTATTGGTATATGGATAAAGAGATTGGCCTCTTATAGTATACATTAGTGTTTTCAATATTTTTTCTGAATTTATCTTACCTGTCCCCTTATTTTCCAAATCATCCTGTGCCCACCTAATTTGGGATTATTTTGAATACTGATGAGAACTTGCATGGCAAATCTTCACATTAATTGTAAGTCTATCTACTTAGATTGTTTTACCTCCTCACCTTGAGAAGATCCGAGATAAGCTTGCCGAAAATATCCATGAGCTATGGGGCATGAACAAGATTGAGCTTGGTTGGATCTACGGCAAGGTAATGGAATGATATTGTGTTTGTGTGTGACAACAAAACTGGCTTACCAAGCTGTGGATGTTATGAGTGGGGAGAGACCAAAATCACAATGGCAGTCCGAAGGGTGAAGCAGTGGCGCTGCCACAAAGCAAGAGCAACCCTGACCCGGCAAGCATTTTGCCAGGAAAGCCAACTTCTTTGTGGAAGCCGGAGACTCTGTTATTTAGAGGACTGTCCGAAAATATTATTAAATATGTTACACTGTCTGTTATCATACCGCTGCTTTTGTAACAAATTTTCTCTCCTGTTCTCAGTGAATGATCCGTAATCTCTGTATCGCAGAGCTGTGCATCCTGTGGTCTAGTCGGTCTTCCCATTAAAAGATATATATTTTTGTTGCCTTTAAAATGTGTTGTGTGCGAATAGACCGTGTAACACCGCTTTGGTTTTTCTACAGCTGCGAGATGATAATAAAAGACAACATCCTTGTTTGGTAGAATTCTCGAAGCTACCAGAAACTGAGAAGAATTACAATCTGCAAATGTCCACCGAGACACTTAAGTGAGTTTGGATCCTCTTTTTCTCATGACCATGCGTAGCCCATGCATTTTATGATCAGTTTAAAAATATACTTCTTCCTAATCATGCATCCAGCTACTTAATTTACAAAGCGTTTTCAGTAAAATAATAATTGGTAATGTTTATTTTCTTCCTTAGTTCAGTGCAGCATTTTAATCATCAGACAATATGGGTGTATATCCGGACCTCCACCATCAATGGAGGGTTGTTGGGGTGGCTGCCATCAGGGGCGCCACAATAGTGTGTATTTGTTTTTTTTGTTTCCTAGGATAATAGTTATAGTCATATTGGTCCAAGAGATGATAAAGTATTTCGTTAAATGTCATATCATTCATTGGGCCAACATTGGGCCAAATTAGCAGACCAGATGGGCCAAATGATTCTAGGTTTCTAGGTATGACTTTTACTTAAATGCTTTGTCCACAGAGGGTATTTGTGTCACTCATTCTCCAGAATGTGAATTAAGCTCTTTGTGCCTGTGATCATACACATGTATGAGTCTCTGGAAATATAACATAGTCTGATATAGATGTTCTTCTCCACAGAACTCTCTTGGCTCTGGGATGTCTCATTGTTCACTCAAACCAAGCAGCTGAAGAAAACCTGAAGAAAGTTAAACTCCCTAAGAAGTATGTGAGACAGATCTACTTTTACCAAAAGTAACATAAAAAGTTAATTTTTTACTGGTAATAGTCAAAGCAAAAGCAGACATGAATAGTCAACATGCAGTCATGATGCCCCAAGCCTGCTATCTTCAATTACATTTCTGTCTGTCTGCTCTTTGCTTCACAACGTTAATCTGCATGCGTTCTTGAATTATTAGAGTTGTGTATTACTGGAGTTGTGTATGGCTTCTTTCTTTTGCAAAAACGCTATTTTATATAGTGCCATTATATTCCACAGCGCAAGTATGGAAGATGTATGTGCACAAGTTGCGTAAAGAAATCCAGTTCCAGGTTAACTATGTAAAGATTTTGTATTCCAGCTACATAATGTCCAATGGCTACAAACCTGCCCCACTGGACCTCTCTGATGTTAAACTGTTACCAGCACAAGAAGTTCTAGTTGATAAACTTGCAGAGAATGCACACAACGTATGGGCAAAAGATAGAATTAAACAAGGATGGACCTATGGCATTCAACAGGTAAGATGTGCACAGGAGTTAATCCTTAAAGATCATCAGGTTTTTTTTTGTGGAGAGTGGAATATATGCAGGAACCTACTGTTTCTCCATTCTTTATTTTTCTATTTCACACAAAACAAAGATACAAGCCCACGGCATTACCAAATTTACCTGCACGGAACAAACTGAATTAACATAATAAGGACAATTCTTTTTAAAACCATTTATCCTGTCCTTAAACGTATCTGGTGTATATCACCGTCCTCCTGGTTGCGAAACCAAATCCTTTCTCATAGTAATATTGTTTATTTCAGTAGGTTGGCCCATTCTCCTAAGACATAGAAATCTTGTCTGATTGAAAACTTCATTATTGTCAGTAAAGTGTAGGAAAAAATTAAGGGCTCCAGAAATATAGTGCAAAAATATATCTAAGAAATATATACCGGTATTTACTCTCTTTATATATAGGTATATATAATTACCATTTTACCTGTTAATTCCAGAGCGAGCCAATATGTAATCTGCATTTCCATTATTGGTCTTCTTGCTGCTTTTATTGAACCTTAAATGTAACTGTACATGTCTTTTAGGATCTAAAAAACAAACGAAACCCACGCTTGGTGCCATATGCTTTACTAGATGAACGGACTAAGAAATCTAATCGAGACAGTCTGCGTGAAGCTGTAAGAACATTTATTGGCTACGGGTATAACATTGAGCCACCAGACCAAGAAATCAGTAAGACATTTTTCATTTTGTATTACTTTTGATGTGTAGTGGTTTGGGGCTAAATCTACACATTACAGGGGAGGTTTTGGACTATCGATACTTTTTATTTTACCTGCTAACGGTGTCTTACTGCAAATTTAGGTTAGACCTACCTTATCCTCAGCAGAGTCCTTCATTCCAAGTCATGCTAGTGTGAATCCAAATGTATGTTAATTGGAGGTCTGCTGTGAACAACTCAACTCAAAATATTCTACTCCTACATTTTCATATGCATTATCCAAGCTGTTCACAATATGGATATATAGTCCTTTTAAAACACACTAAGGTTCTATTTATTTACCCACAGCTGACCAAATGATGGAGCGGGTCAGCATAGATAAGATTCGCTTCTTCAGGGTGGAGACAACGTATGCTGTGAAAATGGGAAAGTGGTATTTTGAGTTTGAAGTGGTGACTGGAGGTGACATGCGTGTCGGCTGGGCCAGACCTGGATGTAGACCTGACGTCGAGCTCGGTGCAGATGACCAGGCCTTTGTATTTGAAGGAAGTAGGGTGAGTACCATTTGTTGTTCTCGTCTTGAAAAAGCTAAAGAAATTGTAGACGCAATAATCAATATGTTCATACAATTAGACATGATGGATAGTTATGCATAGTCATATATTCAATGTATTGTCCTTTACAGTTATGACTGTTTATTGGATACTAAAGTTCTCCTAAATATGTGAGCTACTTGATATTTAATCTTAAAGCTACAAAGTAAATCACAAACAAGAACATGTCAAGAAGTCAGATCACATATCTAGTCACCAGGGCAGATTGGCACTTGGGAGATATTAAAGATTAAAATGTAGTAGTGAAATGTAGCCATCTATTACGGCTGCCAATTTGTCTTGGGTCAGAAGGCAGAAAACATGAAAGGATTTAGAATGCACTGAAAATATATGCTTTAAGATTGTGTTAGGGACACAGGTCACAGTTTCAACCACAAACTGGCTTGTTTATACACCCATTACTGAAAACAGGGCCAGTGCTGGAACATGGGAAGCTCCTTCTTTGGTCGGAACTGGCAGCCAGGAGACGTGGTGGGTTGCATGATTAACTTGGAAGACAAATCTATGATCTTTACACTCAACGGGGAGATGCTCATCACCAATCAAGGGTCCGAACTGGCATTTGCTGACTTTGAAATTGAGAATGGTGAGTAATAGCTTGCAATGTGTTTAACGTTACCTGGGACCTAGAAGTGCATGGATATGTCATGTTAGCCCTTGGAAAAGAAAAGTAAAGTTGATACCTTTTTTGGGCTAGATTATGCCTGAAAGGGGACCTAATAGAAAACTTGCAACCCAATTAATCAGAAAGAATGCTCAGATACAATCACCAGCATTGGATGTGGCTCTTATCCAGGTGGTGATCAATTCAGTAGCCGCACACAATGTTCAATCATTACTCTGCATTAGTAAGGAAATGTTTCAGGGATGGCTACTCAAGAAACCTGGAAGGCTTGAGGTCTTTTTAAATCCAGGAGATAGACATCATTGAGCTGCAGGCTGCCAGCCAGTTCTTCTTGCTGCATTAAGTAGCATAGAAAGTGTAAAGTCTTTGTAATCCCATTGCATATTGATACATTTGCCCTAAAGCAACAGTATGGTAAGGTAATATCTTCATGTAAACAACAAGTCAGTGACGACCCTCTTTTCTTTTGGTCCCTGTATAATGCATAGTTTAAAGTGTAAGGCGACTTGGAAGAAATCTCACTCATTTCACTACACATTATATGGGGCTAACCAAGGTCTTTCTACAGCAGAAGCTCATTGGGACAGGACCTTCATAATGTATAGTAAAGTGAAAGAGCTCAAACATAACTCTTCAGAAAACTCTCCTTCCAATCCTCCCTTTAGTGAATAGAGTCCATTGGATTTTTTGTTATGGGGTAGAGTATACTGATTACTTATTTTGCCCAATGCAGCTTTCAGGCAAGAGGTGCAGTTGAGTCTGAAGAGTCTGTATCATTGTAAACATTAGGATACATAATGCGGCATTTTTTTATAAAAAAATACTTGATATTTAATGTACCTCTTCTTCTCTGAACTATGCAAAGTGCTCAGAAAAATACATGTTTGGAAATTCTTCCATGCTTCATTACCTCAAACTGAATTAGGTTGTGAGCAGAGGCCCAAGGAATGGCAAGTGGCTGAATCCATCTTACTAATGTGTTTTTGGAGAATTTATATCAGGTCTCTCCATTTTAATCTTAGAAATATGATATTGGACGGCCTTGTTGCGTCAGAAGCCAACAAATTAATTTCTGTTCAAAAAGATATATGTATATTTATACATAATTTATTCTTTAATTAGCAAATGGAGTTGGCTAATTCAGACGTTGGCATGCAGTAAACTATTTTCCTAAAGATGTCATCTCTCCGTATCCACTGGTGCTTTGGCTCGCTGTAATAAACCAGCTTTGATCTGCTACCAAGAAGTTCAAGCCACTTTAAGTAACATTTTCTTCCAGCCGGCAGCTGTATAAATTGCGACTGGGCCTTAAAGAGCCACGTGCATTGCATGCTTACACATTGCAGAGAACCATCAGAATGTTCCTTAATTACATTTGTACTCTGATGATATGTCTGTAAACTGATTCTTACAAGATGTCTTCGTACATCAAGCAACTTAGTGTTGTAAAACTTTAGGGTGAGATCCAGTGCAGCGTCTTCTCAGGGGTGGTAGGACGTGACTACCCTTTGTAGAATATTACAGTTTGCTCATACAAGAAATAAGTCAGCCATTGTGGGTTTTTTTAAAGATAGAGACAGTTTACAGTCTTGCTTTTGGTAAGGCAATAAAGAGATTAGTTTCCACTGAGCTTGCCATCTGCTCTACCTTCACGCCGACATTGCTTTTCCCTACCTTTGTGTTCTGTAGGTTTTGTTCCCGTATGTTCCTTGGGATTGTCTCAGATCGGACGCATGAACCTGGGAAGAGATGCCAGCACCTTCAAGTACTACACAATGTGCGGCCTGCAGGAGGGTTTCCAACCCTTTGCTGTCAATACGAACAGAGATGTTGCCATGTGGTTCAGCAAACGCTTACCCACTTTTGTAAATGTGCCAAAAGATCATCCTCACATAGAGGTAAAGACTCGTTCTGTGTGCTGATGCCCTAACACCAGGCTGTTAATGTCACAGAAAAACTGTTTGAGATTCCACAATTAGAACTTACCTAGAATTCTCCCATTTCGGTACTCTGACCATTGATAAAATCATGGGAGAATTCCTACCTGCACCTGTACATACGATTGTTACAGGGGTTTAGGTCCTGCCCCTGCTTGGGATTTTGTCAACAACAACTATGTTCTTGTTTAACTTGAGTAATATAGAGGTCTAATCAATGAGAGTAAAGGTGTATATGTGTTGGGGGTTCATTTTGGCTTTTCCCTTAGCTAGTTGAGATTTGTATTTATTACAGCTCCATCCAATCAGAGAACACATTTTTTATACTTGGAACTATGGCCTGTGTTACGAAGGTTGATGAATTAGGGGGAACCTCATTTGCCGTCAGTAGGACCCACTCATGCTAGCGAGATTTCAGTCATTTTGATATACTTTTCATTTTCAGGTAACACGGAAAGATGGGACAGTAGAAAGCCCTCCGTGCCTGAAGGTCACACACAAAACATTTGGTACCCAGAACAGCAATGAGGATATGATATACTGCAGGCTGAGTATGCCTGTCGAGTTCCACTCTGCATTCATCAGTGACGAGAACTTCCCCAAGAGGTAGCCTGCTGCTGGATATTGTTTTCCTTCACATTATAACATATTGTTACTGCTTGAAATAATTTCTTCTCTGTTGGTTCGCAATTACTTTTGTGAGTGTGTTTCTGTTCAAAATGAATGTTTACAAGACTGATATAATGCTGTAAATGTTTTGCTAAAATAATTCCATTTTGCAGAAACCAACTTCAGGAAGCAACTTCACATACTACTACAGTAAGTATTCTTATCAAATATTTTGTTCTTGGGCAGTTAATTTTATTCACCAGTCACACATAAGCCCATTTCAGTTATGACCACAGTATTCAATTGCTGTGTCCTATAGGATGTATGTATATACATACAGTGACCAAAAAAGTGGGGACACCTGACCGTCGCACCTATATTAAGGACATCCCGCTTAGCTGCTATAACAGCTTCCACTCTTTGGAGTGTGCCCATTCAGACAAAGGAGTGTTTGTGGGGTCAGGCACTGAGGTTGGGCAAGAAGACCTGGCCCAAGTCTATCGTGTAGACTTGCCCAGGAATGGGGCTCTTTGCCGACCCAGGAATACTATACCAACTTGAAATGTTTAAAACAAATGCACAAGGGGTGTTTTTTTTTAAATATATTTTCTTATAATCCACTGTGTGTTGTATTTCCTTGCAGTCTTATTATTACTCTGTGAGAATATTTGCGGGTCAGGATCCATCCTCAGTGTGGGTTGGATGGGTGACCCCAGATTACCACTTCTACAGTGAAAAGTTTGACCTGAGCAAGAACTGCACTGTGACTGTCACTTTAGGGGATGAGAGAGGAAGAGTCCACGAAAGGTAAAAAAAAGGCAATCCTTTTGCTTCCCTCGATTCTAGACATCATTTCAGGCCCTGCTTTACAGCTGTAAGCTTTTATATGTTTGTGAGGTTGTTATTGAGGTATGCACTAAAAGCCTTAACGGTTCCACCGGCCCAGCTACACTTATAATATGTTCATATATATACCACTAAAGACTAAGTGAGAGTGTCATCGGGTCAGTGGCTAAGAGACCGAAGAGTGACTGACCAAACAGCCTGGCCCTGGGAAGGTTTGGGTTCAATATGTAAACCCCGTAGGTTGTATATCATATGTATATGTACACATCAACACACATACACGTTCAGCCATTGGTCATATGTTGTTTGCCTTGCTCTTTCAGTGTTAAGCGAAGTAATTGTTACATGGTTTGGGGAGGTGATCTTTCCACTGGCTCCCAGAGGTCCAGCCGCAACAATGTAGATGTTGAAATCGGGTGCCTTGTGGACCTGGCCACTGGGCTGCTGTCATTCACAGCTAATGGGAAAGAGCTTGGAACCTGCTATCAGGTATGGTCTTTGTTTTCATCTTAAACCACGAACGGCTGTCTTATGAAAATAGAACAGGAAATGTAAAGTATTAAATTAGCTTTGTATTTGTGTTAGTTGTACCCTACGAAGGGCCTGATTCCCTTCAACACTAGGTTCTCGCCTGGAGATCAGCTGTTTCCGGGCAGGAGTAGGAGGGTAGAATTCTACACATTTAGTTCCGCTCTGCTCCTGGAAGGCATTCCATTTTACAGTTTCTCTTACGGTAGTGGGTAGCTTTACAAACACATAATTGACGGCAGATAAGACTCATTCGCCCCAACTCTTCTGCCGATTTTTCCTGTTGTCAGAGTCAAACCTTAATCAGTCTTTGGTCTCACCTTAGATTCAGGAAGAGCCATATGCCTATCCCCTACATATTTAAATAACCATAATGCTATTAGCCTCTACTGCTTCTGAAGGGAGGGTGTTCCTCGTATCTACCACCCTCAGAAATTTTACTATTATAGTTTAAATGTATTACTTTTGGGGTATAATGCTTTTGTCTTCCAAGCATTTGAATATCTTTAGGATTTGCTGTAAAATAAAGCCTGCTTTCTCATTAATATCCTAAAGGAAATGCAACAGAATGGTATTAAATAATTGGCGTTGCTCAGCTGATGGACTAAAAATGGGCCTTCTGTTTTTATTTCGACTTACGTTTTATTTGTTGGGAATTACTATAGTGTTTCACACACAGGTTTCCAAACTCATTTCTCACCTTTTAGGTTGAGCCAAACACCAAGCTGTTCCCAGCGGTCTTCCTGCAGCCGACCAGCACAAATCTCTTCCAGTTTGAGCTCGGAAAATTAAAGGCATGTCGTATTTATATCTTTCTGTCAATGTCTGCCGGCAAAGCTGGTTAATGAGGAAATCAAATGTTTTTTTGGTAATTGAATAAATAATAACATAGCAAACAAACACTATATATTTGTTATCTTTTGCGAAGGAGAAAAATCCAGATGCAATTAAATATATGTGAATACGTTAAATGATATGACATAACAAATCTGGCATTAAGTCGATATGGAGGCAGACACAGTAAATCCCTTGAGAGCCAATCTCTATATGAACTATAATGCGTTATTATGGAGAGCTAGTTTTGGGGAGGCTGAGTTCTGATCACAAAGCCATGTTACATTTATTCTTAAACTAATACAATTCTGGCCCATTTCCACAGACACTATAAAATGCAGGTGAACGTATTATAACTAAAGATATTATTTGTATGGTGTTCCCAGTAAACAGCGGTCCACACAACTAGTTTACGAAACACAGGCCAGGCTGCGATAAAATATATGCAGTCACTCACCTAAAAGGACGCCAAGGATTGACCTCTGTTGGAATAAAGAATCAGACCAGTGAGGCTGAAAAACCTGCAGAAAATCTGGCTGCAAATGATCTCATGTGCCTCCTCTGGCCAAATGTGGAATTGCATGTGGAAAGGGGGACAGATTTTCCCAGAAGAGAAACCTGTTATGTGCTCACCTTGCCAATTCACTAAAAACTCAACATGCCACTTAAAACACCACCCTGGCCTGATTAATCGGTTAATGGTTCAATAAAAAAAACCCTTTGCTAGTGTGAAGCCATTTGTACCATATAATATGTTTTATCCTTATGTGTTAAGAATTTTGCCTCTTTGTTTCATGTAAACAGAACACTATGCCACTTTCTGCTGCAATATTTAAAAGTGAGGAGAAGAACCCTGTGCCGCAGTGCCCTCCCCGGCTGGATGTGCAGTCGATCACGCCGGTCCTCTGGAGCCGCATGCCAAACAACTTCCTGAAGGTGGAGACGGAGCGCGTGAGCGAGCGGCACGGCTGGGTGGTGCAGTGTCTGGAGCCATTGCAGATGATGGCGCTCCACATACCTGAAGAGAATAGGTGCCTTGCTGATAAATAATTCTTTGGGGCTCACGTGTCATTCTATTATAGCTGAGACGCTTAGGAAACAATCTTGATGAGATAGGATAAAATCTTGATGGGCACCACACACACATTCCCAGGTAGAGCGGTTTAATGTGCTTGTATTGCCCAAAACGCACCATTGTCTCACCAATACAATACGTGTTAAGACATGCATTAATCCGCAGAATCCGCACAGAGTTTATTCCAATTCAAGGAGAGATTGCAGTAGACTCCAACACATACTGTGGGGTTAATAATAATAATGTGGGGTTATTGGGTGATCCATGACAAACTAAATACTGCCCCAACTGGTTCCACCATCCAGACACCTTGTTGAAATGCAAAATTATAGCTAGACAGTAATCCCCAGTACATAGAGGTCATATAAACTGTCAGTAATTAAGGAAGATTACATAAACCATATCGCCACCATGCCTGGGAGTCTCCAGGGTAGGAGAGCAGCGTTTAGTTACAAATAAACGTCCTGCTCAGTTTCCACCTTCTCCTGCTTACTCTCCACCCATTCACTACCCCTTTAAAGTTACACTCTGGGTAGTCCAGTCCCTATGCACGCTGCGTTCACCATACACTGTAAAGGGAAGCATTTTTGAGGGAAATCCCTGATCCCTATTTTCTAAGACTTGGACTTTTTGCATCCGTTGTAATGTGCAAAGTCTAGTGTGCCTGCAAGTTCAGTTATATGCTACCAATAAATAAGTTGTCAAAAAGAGTTACTCTTTGTCTATTTGAAATAGTGGGGTGTATGCAATAAAACATCCTAGCTTGCTTGCATGTTGTCTTATGAGACATCTTTGCCCTTATTTCTCTTTCTTTTCTTTGTGTACCAGGTGTATTGATATTTTAGAGCTCTCTGAGCAGGAAGACCTGATGAAGTTTCATTATCACACTTTGAAGCTGTACTGCGCAGTTTGTGCATTAGGCAATAATCGCGTAGCCCATGCCTTGTGTAGCCATGTGGATCAGTCCCAGCTACTCTACACCATTGACAACCAATACCTTCCTGGCTTGCTACGTGTTGGCTTCTACGACCTTCTTATTAGCATCTATCTGGAGTCCGCCAAGGAGGGAAAGCTTATAATGAATAATGAATTTATTATTCCTATCACTGATGACACTCGGCAGATCCAACTCTTTCCTGATGAGTCCAAGAGGCATGGCCTGCCAGGGGTGGGGTGCAGTACTTGCTTGAAATCTGACCTGCATTTTACTGTACCCTGCTTTATACTAACTGGTGAAGAGAGGCAGCAGCATGGTCCTGAGATTCCTGTGGACATCCTGAAGTTGAAAGCCATTGGAATGCTAACAGAAGCTGTGCAGAGTAGTGGTGACCACATCCGAGACCCTGTGGGGGGCAAGGTAGAATTCCAGTTTGTGCCTGTGCTGAAGCTGATTGCCACATTGCTCATTATGGGAGTCTTTGAGGATGAAGATGTTAGGCAGATCCTGCTGCTGATCGACCCAAATGTTTTTGGTGACCCCGAAGATATTGAAGAGAGATATGAGAAGGAAGAAGATGCACAAGATGAAGAAAAGGCAGTGGAAGCTGGGGAAAAGGCTACAAGAGATGCAAAGGCACCTCCAAAAGGTTTGCTACAGACACGACTCCCGGAGTCTGTCAAGCTCCAGGTAACTTGCCTTTAAAATATTGATGACGTCTTTGTTATGTGTTTTCAATGTGACCCCCTAGGTGTATCAGTAGAACAATGTAAAGTTCATTGTCTAACTTATTGCCTAAGGTCATTAAAGCCTTTATATATGCTGGCATTCCTTACATAAGTCACAACTGCCTTTAAAACTGCCCCTGTCTTTTTAACTGCCCTGTCAGGTTCTCTAACCATCGCCACCTCTGGGTTCCCCAGTTAGTCCCACTCCGTCAGAGCTGTAGCCAGCTCTTTTTCCCCATAAACACGCAAATACACATACACTGCCCTTACATACACCTGCCCTTACACACTGCCTTTACACACATCTGTCAATAAACTCAAATATACACATACACTGTCCTTACACACGACTGCCCTACACTACCTTTATACATACCTGCCCATAAACACACATATACACATACACTGCCCTTACATACACCTGCTCACACGCGTTGCCTTTACACACACCTGCCCTTACACACTGCCTTTACACACATCTGTCCATAAACACGCATATACACATAAGCTGCCTTTACACTCACCTGCCCATAAGCATACATATACACACATACTTACAAACACAGAGATACCTACACTGCTC